>PNEQ01052659.1:0-16394 GCA_003012365.1 Medauroidea extradentata | reverse complement strand
GGGGGGGGGGGTAAGCCGTCCCCCAGCAATCTGTTATAGGCCAGATCGAACGCCTCAAAATGCACAGAACTAAACTTTGTAGTAAAGACAGGTAGAACAAAACTATAACATAGGGGTAGCGAGAGGTAAACTTGGTTATAATAGGGGAATGGGATATTTTCAGGGACTGCGAGTATTTCTTAAAATCTACAAATAATTACTTTTTAACCAAAATGAATAATTCTACTAAGGGAAATAAATAACTATAGCTATTAGGAGTAATCGATTAAATAAAGTCAGATACCAAAACAGTCGGGTTCAAAACAACTCTGTATTAACTCAAATAGTTTACAAAAGTGATTCTTCAGCTCGTACAATGAGCAAATGGCTTTACAATAACTGGCCCTCAAAGAATTACAACCACAATCATCTTTGTAATAAAATCGAAACTAACGACAGACGGTTTCTGCCACGAAGGGAAAACACCAAAAATTTTTAAATTGATGCTTATTATGGATTTGTTTAGCAACTACACATTAAATGCCAGATTACTTTACTTAGGGGCACATTACTCTACGATTAGAAGGGGAGGGGGTGCGGTTAAACACGCAACTTGGAGACTGAATGACATTACAATAAAGTAAGTGACTCTGTATGACTCTCATCTCGGAAACACTTTTGACTAACACACAAAGTTACTAGGCTACTTAACTGATCACATTTTGTACTGAAGTCCCTCGGGGTTCCTCCAACCCTCAGCCTCAACTAGCGAATCAACCAATCAAAGGCCAAGTGGTGAAGACGGAAGACGTAAAAATAATCTCTCATCTGCCCCAAAATGTTTCTCAAAAACTCCTTTTATAACCCCAAGCTCGAAAACACTTCCTGGAAGTTCAAACGACTGCGCACATGGTAGAAAAAAAACTGCCAACGTTCAACGAAAACCGACGGGAGTGTTGATGTTATTCCTCCAAAACATCTGCGCAGCGCTGAAGTACCAACATACACAATTCCCGGACTGCAAAACTGGATGACATCAAGCCTGCCAACTTAAACTGGTTGTTTTCTCGGACTTCTACCGTGAAGCATTCAGGGGATGGGGAAGGGGGAAACGGGCTGCGCTAGCTTTTCTCAGCTCGGCTGTGCGGTAAACCTACGTCAGCCCAGTTGATGACCAGTGACCTAATCAAGGCTCTTCGCATTAACTAGCCTGCACGTGGCCCACGAGTACAGTAAACATAACTCATCAGCTGTTGTTTTGCTGGGCGCTCAGTGAAGCAAGTAAATGCAGGTGGACAAAGTGCTCGGCGCGCGCACAAACACGGCGACAAGAAAAGTCTCTACTTCACTAGAAGGCTACAAAGAAAATAACACCACGTGTGTTGTGTACATAATTACGTTTAAATCTTACATCACCCAGGTGTACTCGGGATAGCAGCGGCCTACGTGAGCTGTATCACGGCCGTACCGTGAAACAATCGCCTATCTCAGGCATAACATGTAGATGTATTAGGGGGAGGAGGGAAATTAGACAAAAACATTAAAATACAACTAATGATAATTGCTAACAAACTAAAGTTCAATATACTCTAAAGTGTGGAAATATTTAAAGCATGGAACGGACATTTTTGCTGTCGGGTTTCGCGAACATTTTACGTTGTCTTTCTGAGCAGTACTTCTAAGTAACAAAAAAGGTCCTCTAGTCGCAAGTCGCTAGAATGCACAATTTACTAGAAAATAATTCCTACACATTGTAAGTGGCTATGTTTGCTATAGAGAAGCTTTTACGTATCGTTGACAAGCATGTTTTTAACAGATACAAGGAAACTGGAAATGAATCGGCCATGGTTTTTGTTCAGGCGTCTATTCCGGCATTCACTTGGACCGATTTATAGAAACTATGGAAAACTTATATTAGGAATTGCTGCAGCTCAGAGTAAAGCCCACATGTGCGGGCTCTTCCTGCTGCCACGCCATCGCACCTCGCTCCGCCACGCCCAAGTGTGCGGGCTCATTAATACATATGTTGGACTTGCATTTGGAAGGATATGGGCTTTATTCTGAGCTGCAGCATTGCTGATTTCAATTTTCTATGGTTTTCCGAAATCAGTTCAGGCGAATGCCGGAATAGAAGCCTTAACGAAGACCATGACCGATTCCTTTCCAGTTTCCTTGTATCTGTTAAGCGCGTGCTTGTCAACGAGACGTTAATGTTTCTCTGTAACAAAAATGTCACCGTTTACAATACATAGAACTGTGCCGAAAATACAATACCAGGAATGCAGTGTGTTGCAGCCACTTAATATGTGTAGGAATTATTTTCTCGTAAATGGTGCATTCTAGCGACGTTCGACTAGAGGACCAATTTTGTACTTAGAAGTATTATTCGGAAAGGCAAAGTAAAATGTTCGCAAAACCCGACAGCAAAAATGTTCTGGTCAGAGTGAACGTGGCCACCCCTGTTATTTACATGAAGGGGTGGGCTTTAACGAGCGATTTCGTCACAACGTAAAAATTTCGATAACACGAAACACTGTGCAGATCCTTCTGATTTAACTGCATCGTTGTTTCCGATATTAGCTTAAAAAATTGCTTTTCAAGGGTTCATATCTTCCTTCAAAACGGCAATAGACGAAAATGGCTTTGTGTGACTATACCTAATTATTTATGAGAATCATCTCGTAACATCAGTTAAGAAACACACACACATATATTAGGGTGGGTCGAAAAAGTCAATTTTCCTACTGTCGATTTTTCTAACAGCGCTCAAAGTTGCGTATTTTTGTGCTAATCAGCGAAAAAATATTACATTATATCTTTAGTTCGTGCAAAGGGCCTAAAGTTGGGGGAAAATGACGAAAAACTTTAAAGGTGACATTTGTGCTAAAATTATTCTGACTGCATGTTTTGGTTTCTAATAGAATACTTATATGTACTTCATTTTAGTTGCCTGATGATAGGAAAATTTTATATAAACACCCTGCACAACATTTTCAGTTCGCGCAGAAGGCCTGGAGTTTAATAATTTTGTCGAAATATTTGTTTACAGGTATACAATTATTCACAGATTTTGCTAACGATAGTCATAATTAGGAATGAATTGTGCATTTTGTGGATAAAAGCGTCAAACTTTATACACATGTTCCTGACTGGAGTTTAATAATTTTGTCGAAATATTTTTTTACAGGTATACAATTATTCACAGATTTTACTAATGTTACAGTCATCATTATGACTGAATTGTGCATTTTGTGGATAAAAGCGTCAAACTTGATACACATGTTCTTGACTCAAAAACACGACTTTTTATTACCAGAGGCATCCCCAAAAGTCATTTGTATCAAAATGGCAGACTTATCAATAATGGCTGCTTTTCATCTTCAATTGGCAACTATGGGAAATAATCAAAGGAAAAAATTATTTAAATTCTTAGCAAGACCTTATAATCTTGTTTTTATTATCTATAGGTTTACCCCTCAACCGTCTGCTTAAAATGGATACTATTTTTCAACAAGGTGGACTTCTAATATGTGCGAAATAAATATTATCTGAAGTAAACAGAACATGGTGAAATATTAAACCATTGAAAGGTTTGCATCCTTAATTCGATACTTACATATTTAGTCATATAATATGAAGGACATTAAGACATTATAAACACAAATATATGCAATAAATAAGTTATCATACAGAAACACTTTATGTAAATGTGATCTTGTGTATGCAATTTAACTATTCAAAAGACTAATTAGAAATTCTAAAATCTGAAATGTTGAATTTCTTCCGAGAGTTAATTCAACACACCCGTAAAATTTTTTGTGAATTACTGTTACCTGGTTTTGAACATCACTAATCATTTCATCACAGACACTACATTTGCATAGGTCTATGCATGGTAGTCCAGACTTCCTACATTTGCAGCGGCCTCCACACATCTGACATCCTCACTTTATTATCTGGAGAAAAGCTTTCATTACTGGGGGCAATGTTGTCCACATTGAAACAGTAATGTACTTACATATTACACACTTATTACATTCAGTAAATGATACATTGTAAAAACATTGTGCATGGGTTATTATCTGGCTGTCCACTGTTCAGAGTCGGGAAGTTTTCTCCATCCAAAGTCTTGAAGTTCAGGAGCTGCGCGCTTAGTGAAGTTGCTTGCCCCCAGACATGTCCCGCCTGATAAGCACACCGAAGGGCATGCTGAAAGAGAGAATCTTTGGTTGGAGGAATGTTTTCGATTTCCCGTGAACGGAAAAGTGTCTGTCGAGCTTCATTGACACCTTCGTCTGTGCTGCATTTGTCATAAAGTATGACTACGAATTGCTCCAACAAGGGAAATATTTCGGTTACCTGATGTACAGAGGACACTTGTCCCAGAATGTAAAATGCAGACGTGACTTCAACGAAAGAATTCCAAGCTGCCCAAGATTTGATCTTGCCCATTCCTTCGAACATGGAGGTGGTATCGCAGCCAGTAAAGGCATGGAACCCCCTGAGTACTACACTTTTGTCAGGTCCCAGGCTTCGTGCCATAGATGTTGCATCAAAGTAGCGGAAAGACTTTCCACCCCCAAATTCAACCCACAATTGGCAATGCTATATTTCAGAAGCCAGTCCGATAGCTAACACTACTACATCTGTATCTGATGTCTTTATAAGGAAATGACTGAATCTTGCTTGACACTATCGGCAACACGTAGATTAATTCGCGTTTCTGCTTCTTGATGGCAAGGTGAAAGTTTACTGTTGTTACCATTTTCTTGGTTACACCAAACATTTTCTTCACATGTAACAACAACAGTACCAGAAAACTCGGAAAGTGCTACTTGCTCGCCCAGTAGCTCGAATTGTTCTTGCTTATTGGCAATATATCAAAGAAAGTCCTGCCACTTGGATGGCAGCTTATTTGAACCTTCAACTCTATGGCGAATACCACTACCTTGTTTAACTCTAGTAGCATTTTTCAAGTTGTTTTCATTATAAATATCAAATACAAGATCAACTATTTTTACGTTGCTAAGCATGTCTTGAATATACTTAATGAACTTCAAACAGTAATCATAAAATGTGGCAGCTGTGCCAGGTGTCAACATATTTACATTGACCGCACCATCAAGAACAATCATTTCCACAGGTAGCCTGGAAACTGGACTATCTTCTGTCACAGTTTTTTTCTAGGCACCGAAGCAAATCACTCTTGTTTGTGTTGATCCTAATGTTCCCATTATCAAAGAGTGACGGAGGATATAGATGATTCTCATGTGAGAAAAATTCTTTGTTTCCCTCTCTTGTCTGACATGAAATGTAGAGAACAGAAAACAAGTTTCGGTCACTTTTCAAACCCTCAATTTTCATTTTATCACGCGAATTCGCCTTTATTGGGGGACGACTGAACATGGGTAATTTATTATTTTTCACCACTTCACACAGTTGAACTGAGCGCTCTATGAAACGTTCCTGAATAAACTACATACTACTATTTTCCCCAATTATTTTCATAGATTTTATTGACTCCACGATAGCACTATCAGCTACTGAACGTGTATGTAATTTGAGAAAATCTTCACTAAAGTCCTGAAATGGGTTTCCAAATTTTTGAAAAGCACTTTGCGATGGAAAGTTTCCTGTACAGCAGGGGAATCTTCATGGTGTGAGTAATCTACATCTCTCTTAGATTTACTGATACAACTACGGATCTCTCTAACAAGTCCTGCAACTTCGGGACCAGCAACCATCCAACAGCCACTTGCATTCTCTGTAAGTCATATAGCACCCCCTTCTTATTTAACTAGCGCATTATTCTGCTTATGACATTCGTCGATTGACATTTTAGAGAAAGGCTGGCCACTTTTCTTAAGTGAAATATTTCCATTGCAAAACTCTTCATATATTTCAGGATGTCTTTGTGGCAGCTCATATACATCGCGGAGATGTACTGCTAATGCAGCGCATAGTTTGTGTGATCAAGAGCAAAGAACAATCACATTAGTCGGCTCAAAGTAGCTCCTTATGCACAGAACGATCCCAAGTCAGAATGTCAAGTTCTATCTTCAAAACCATGTACCAGTAACTGAACTGAGGGCTCTGGGAGGATCGTTCCTTGTGCCAACTATCGAAATTAAAAAATGAACCACTTTCATGGCTCTCACAATATTCCTGATATCATTGTCTGCATTGGTAGTACAGGGCACATGCCGTAATTTGGTGAGTACGAGCTGCCTTCTTAACATGGCTCACTTTCAAAAAGGAGTCAGCCGTCCCACTGGAAGCCACTTCTGCCACTTCAAGAGCTAAAGTCCATCCACTGCCAGTTAGAATGTCGCCTATAGTTCGTAACAGGGCCAATTTTATATGTTGTCCACCAAGCATGACAATGTACTTGTCCTCTCCATATAATTCTGGGAAAGCCCATTGGATATATTTCGCTATTTTAAACAAGGGCTGATGACAAGCTATGATAGGTACTTGTTTTGGGTTCATTAGAAGTACAGCTTCTTTGATGGCATTCATAGAGTGCCGTATCATTGCTACACTTTTGTAATCATCTGAAAACAAAGACTGTAGAGTACTTATAGCTACCCTATTTTCAAATGCACCATTATTTTTCAACCTGTTTGTGTGGTATGAAGCCCAAGAAATGTGCATATCGGCTTTACAAGAAAACTGTTGCCCCTCATTCAATATGGCGCAGACATTTTCACACCATTCTGATTCTGTATTTCCTTCTGCAACAATAGAGTCAATTTTAGATTTACATTAAGGCATTGGCAATGAAGCTGATAATGCATGTGTGGGTTGAACATTTACATATGCCACTGGAAGTTATTCTATTTTCCTCCCGGATCTATTAAATGTCAAAACCGTTCGTTATTCCTCTTCTTCGGTGTTTGGTTGTTGAAGAATAGAAATACTCGTGCCATGAAAAGATCCCTGTGCACTTGTAGCTGTATGGTTATGGTTAATATTGTCAACAGCGTCCAGTGTTAAGAGGTCTTTTCTTAATGAAGATGGGCACACGGCACCGACTTCTTTGAAATGACTTATAGCTGCATTATCCAAATCAGTGGACAAGGTTAAGAATCTTTCATATTAAATGGACATGCCCAGTTCATGAAATGTGTCTATGCGTTCCTGTGATATGATCTTGAAGTATAACAAGACCCCAATGAATAAGGGAAGTGACGACTCAAGCCGCTCTGTGCACCTGAAATTCACTGACTCATTCTTGCGTCTTTCAAAGTGTTGAAAGATATTAGTTGAGAAATGGATAAGCCTGGCTGTGATCGATAGTTTATACTTTAATGTTGGCACCATACATTATCATACAGACTAATGTTAGAAGGGATGAGGAACACACTCCTCTTGACAGTTGGGTCGAAAGAAACCAGAAAATGGAGCACGCATACGTTTTAGAATATCCTTGCGTACAATGTTTGCTGCTCGTGCCAATATCATAACATCTTGTTGTACATAATAAAATGAAGCTTTTTTAGAGATGCACCTATGCACTCGTCAACGACCAGAAAAATCTCTCTTTCATCTTGCTGTGATCTAAGTTCAGGGAAATAACTGAATATATCGTTCTTAAGCCTTGTAGAATGAAAGTTACATGACTTCCTAAAAGAGTTAATTCTGTCCAAAAGCATGCGTTTTAGCTTACTTAACTGGAAAACATGTGTTGTATCCTGATCTTCAAGCTTGTTCTCTATGTAACAGATTAGTCCGGCAAAAGCGACAGCAGCATATTCATTATCTTGATTGTCGTTTATTGTGCTCAACCGCTTACGACTTCGCTCTCTGTTATAGAGTTGGCACAGACGATGAAAACGGTAGAGAGCATCGCAAGATATTAAGTCTCCCGTAGTTTCTAGCTTTGCCATTAAGTTTGTATCATTGAGGTTACGGGCACAGAGTTGAACACGTGCATTAATGCCAAAGATAGCTGCTTTATGAAGGCGTGACTCATCTGTGCCTAGTAGATCACAAAGAAACAAACTTCATGATACGGTTTATCTTTTGCTGATTTCTTCGCTCTTGTAAGCTGCGGATCTTGTGGGCACCCTGGTGACTTAAAACATTTCTTTTCTGCAGGAAGGTCTTCGTGATTTTTCAAGTCTAATTTTAGCTTTCTAGCTTCCGCTCGCTTTAATTTTGTTTTGTTGAAACGTAATTTACATTTTTCGTGCAATTTTGCATGTTTATGTACAGGCATTTTTTCGAGTTCTTTTGTTTATGCCAGACTAGTCAGATTTATAGTTTCGGGCAACAGATCAATGCTAGCAAAAGACTTCAAGTTGTCTGCTAATGTTTTATAACTAATTCCTTTGGTTCTCCCAAAAATATTTTCAGGGCAAATTAGTTCCTCTTTCGTTTGTTCCTAACATATGAAACATAAAGTCCGGTCCACTGTTTTTTTTAGACAATTGAGTAGAGGTACCAGAAGAGGCGAAATATCTTTTACACAATGCAGTTCAAACTTCTTCATTTTTATAAATGCCTCGCTTCATACCTAAAAACAAACATAAATGTATCTTGCACAGACTTGAATTGTATATATAAGTAAACATAAAAGAAGAAAGATATTTCAATGCCACAGTTTAAAAAAATGGAAAGTAGCATACAAAACAAGGTGAAAGCTACTATTTTCGAAAAGGGACATCATTATTTAAAAAATTGATAGCAGCTACTAACCAAATTTTACTATATTTGAGAATTACCTAATAAAGTTTTTAATGCACAATTCCACTACAGTTAATTTTGGTCATTTTAAGTCATTATTAATAAATATTGACACTATCTGTTTGAAAATGGCCACAACTTATGATTTACTATTTTGGATAGGTGTGCTGTTTAAAATGTAAAATTTTTATGAATCTCATTGACAGTTTAAGCAAGTTTACCTGCTAATGATATGCCTCAATTACCAGTATATGTGCTAGAATAAAGCAATTTTGAAAATGGCCGCAATTTTGACCCAGGAAATTTTTCGAGATGCACCTTGGTGGTAAAAGTGATTGTATTTTGACCAAGAATACATGTACCAAATTTCACGCTTTTGTCCACAAAATGCACAAAATTGTACATAACCTGCAGACTATAAATTTAATAAATGAGATAGCCATTGCGTGTCATTTATGTTTACAAGCTTAAATCACAATTAAAATTGCTTATTGTAGTAAGTCTGACAATGTTGTTATCTACAAGTACTGAGCGAGCCAGCCTCACGTTAAATTTGTCGCGGCACGTTTTCCTCACTCTTTCCGCTCCAGTTGAGAGGAAGCAAACATGGCAGCTATATCCTGTCTATTGTCTGTCAGTTGGTACTCGGCTTGTATCGTGAGAACATCTCGTTGCAGTGCTAGTCCTTTAAATAGATATTTAGCTACAATATGGTCACAGATCAAGCAAGAGTGTGGAGACAGATCTTTCCTACAGGTGAGTGTTTTTCTTGTTACTTGTTATGGTTGCGAAGAATGAGAGACGGAGATTCAAAAAAAGGTATTGCCGACAAGACAGACATACGTCTGTCCTATTTTCGGTTTACCTAAGAACTAAGCAGGAAAAAACTCCGACATAAGAGGACATGATGCCAAGTTTCCTTTAAGAAAGCTACAAAATTTCAGTTTCGCTGGGTTCATAGAAAAAAGTTGCGTTTTCAACCATATAAAACCTCCATTCCAGTTGTGACACACACTCGGATTGTGCAAATGATAAACGCCTATCATGATGAGTGTTATAATGAAAGAAAATCGTACAACCGAGACATGGAACAAAAGTGGTTTATTGAAAAAGTAGAGCAATTCGTAGCTGACGCGAAATCAAAGGTTTTTGATATTGCTGCCTGCAAGTGTGCTATATCATATTCTTGTGTATGTGCGAAAGAGCAAGTGCTTGTAACGGCCCTGCAATAATTGTGCAATGTACTTGTGAAAAAGACAAAAAAATTCCACCAATTGAAAAAAAGTTCATATTCAACCAGCGAACAACCAGGAGTGCTTACATTGGCAGTACAGATCAACAAGAGACAGGGAATGTTAGGAAAAGAAAGGAGATAAAATAACTAGGATTGTTGCGAGATACTGTTGCAGTTGACAATGACACTTTTGACATGGAAAGGAAAAGTATTCGAAAATCTCTGGATGAACGTAGAGGTGAAATCGATCTGTCTTTAGTTCATCACCCTCTCAAATGAGATTGAAATTAACATCTACAGCTTTAGTTAGTGACAGATTTGTTCATAAACACATATTTAAGATTATTTAAACAACAAGATATTCCCCAGGCGACGTTAAAAGAATCATAGATTCTGTGATTCAGAGAAACACATATTTCGCTCACCCAGAAAACATGTTGCTGGCTATGATAGTTGATGAGAGACAATACACACGAGCGTTGGGTTACAGGAGAGTATTAAAAGCCAGAACTCAAAATTGTAAGAACTTTTAAGACTCTCGCGCTAAATTTTGATGCTTCCTATAACACGGAGATAATATATTGGATGAACTGTAAGCTGTCTCCTCCTCCATTAATGGAAAGCCTGACAACATATGCCATTTCGTAAGTTCTGCACAAAACTCTGCCCGAGTTTAATTATTACAATACGAACCATAAACAAAGCTGTTGAAATATGCGTCAAACTTGGCACACAGTCTGCAGAGAAAGTTTGCGGATAAGAATACAGAGACGGTTATATTAGATCAACTTTGCTCTCAAGCTCCTCAATGCCCAAATTTGATCACAAATATTATTGACAGACAACATTTTGGCTAAATCAACGTAATTTAGCTTGCTCTAATTGGTTGGATGATTGGTTTCGACGTGAGCAAAACTTGAATTTTAGCCACCTCCTAGTGATGAGTTCTGGGTCATTTAATAAAAAAAAACATTGTAAATTTGGCAAAGAACTGAAATATAATGTTATTATTGACATGGAATCACTCACTAATTAATTATTAAGAAATATAGCACTTCATAATTTAAAATTCCTCAATGAGTATGTTTTAATATCTTTATAAACACCAATATTTCGCCCAAATTATTTAACTTTAGGCCTTTTGCGCGAACTGAAAATATTTTGCATGGTGTTTAAATATAATTTTCCTATCGTCAAACAACTAAAATGCAGTATTCAAATGCTATTAGAAACCAAAACATGCAGTCAGAATAATTTTAGAATAAATGTCATATTTAATGTTTTTTGTAATTTTTTTCCAACTTTAGGGACTTTGCGCGAACTGAAGATATAATGTATGATTTTTTTTTTCGCTATTTTTCCGTTGGTAAGCATGTAAATACGCAAATTTTGGCCCAATTAGAAATTGATACTCGAAAACCTGTCATTTTCGACCCACCCTTATATATATAGCATGTATGGTATCCCTGAACTAAGGAATATGATTGCGATAAATTCTAAATAATAAATTTTCACGTGACGTTTGATTAAGATTTGGAATATTGTCAATTGTGGAAAATAAAAACAGTATGAAAATGTCCCAAAATCACCCCCGCTTACGGTACACAATTGTTTAATTTGGTTTAAATTGGTAAAATGATTCCGAAGAAAAATTAGCTCCAAAATTACCTGATGGCCGGTAATCTTAAAAATAAGCATTAACATTACCAAAATCATACATTTCAGGTGACATAACAAAGTAGGTACTTTTGATGTACAGATCTGATAAAATTAGGAAATAATATTCTTTTAGATAGATCATGCGATCACATATGATCGAATATCATAAAATACGCAAAATTCAAGAAATATAGAAAGAACTATATGTATACTTATTTGATGAAATTCTCAAAAATAGTTCGTGTAAGATCTTGTGTGATAAAAAGAAGTTCAAATGACATTATTTTCGAAAACTAATTAAGTGTGAACAAAATAACAAAAAAATTGTAATTTTAATAAGTAACTTAAATGTGCCTTATGTGCCATGAAATTAATTTCAATTAACCAGCTACAGAGATATAATATGTGATATAAAATGTTCGTGTGGTTGCGGTTTTAAAATTATGGATCTGGTATTACCAAAACATATATAATTTTAGTCCCCTCATTAACTGCCACTTGTGTACGTACTAAGTTTGACCAAATTTCGGAAAACTTAGTTGCTTAGATAATTAATGTCATAAAATGTGTTCAAATAGCCACCATTTGGAAAATATGGTCACGAAAGTTAAGTCCACTTTCTAAGCACAATATGTGTACCAAGATTATTGAAACTCTGAGAAATGGTTTCTTGGATGTTTAAAAGGGCGTTATTTTGAAATTGTACACACGTCGTAAACGAAATACGTAAAAGTCAAATCACATTACTGAATACTGTATGTAGTTTATAATGAAATTCTAAAAAACCTTTCCTTAGGTACCTATAAGGTATGATAAAAATGATCAAACATTCGTGATTTTTTTAAACATATAAGAACAACATGAACGTAACACATAAAACTGAAGTCCTCTCAGTAGTTATATGCCTGCATCAATATTGAAGAAATTCAGAAAATTGTTCCGTAGATACCGCTTGTGATCAAAAATGTTACCTGACGTTCTTAAATATAATATGATCTTGATGTTAACAAATTCACAAAAATCAAGTCCCGTCACTTAGTTTTCAGGGATACACGTACACACATACACGCAGGTATATACAACCAGGCACACAGACAGGAATGTGATTTTGTAAACCTATATTTTTCTTTCGGAAAAGAGGCTAAAATGGAAATGTCTCTTATTCAATTAACACGAATACCGTTTTAACACTTAAAGTAAAATAAAAATTACAAAATTTTCATTTCATATTTTTTTTAAATAACAAAAATTTTTATTATTCCACCAGCAGTAGTATTAATGGAGAATGTTATCAAAAATATTTTACCTTCTTTCCCAGTAGACGTAAGTAAATTCAGCTACCTGCAACCTTCTTCTGGTCATTGTAATATTTCCTATACCGACGTCAATTTCGTTCCTCTGCAGCATTCCTATAACCCCGGTCCAAGTGCCGTTGCGGCTCTCCATGCCAGCGCCTTTATATAATGATACGCAGTACTCAGTTCTGTGAGAAAATAAAAGCATGAACATTATTTTCATGTTAGTAGTATATCTAGTGCAAGATAACAAAACTGTCAAAATATTATCATATTTTACATATTGTCATTTAACTAGAGTATCTTCCACATCGACAGTTTTAAACGACACAGTATGGAAAAAATAGCTGGAAAAAATTTTAATACACCCAGAAAATATTGCCAAAACTAGAAAAAAATTTTTGACACTTAGAATAATGATGAAGTTCTGGATAGTGCACAATTTATCATTATTAGATTCTGCTACATTCTTATATAAAATATAACTACTTTGATGTTTTCATATTTTTCAAATCATCTGTGTTTTCTGTAAGTAATACATACTCGTCAGGTAAAAAAATTATTTTAAAACTATCACAAACTACACAAAATTTCTTACCATGTATTTATCTACTTTTTTATAATCTAACGTTTAATATTTTTATATCTAACTAGACTGATGTATTCAAATTATTTAGCATTAGAGTGATAGTGACTATATCGGAGCCATCTACATTAGTTTTATTGAAATACTAGCTGGCCGGCTGCGGCTTTGCCCACGTGAAATCATGTAATGTAAACAGTACCTCTGGATAAAATTTGTGATGAAGGCATTTAACAGCTAGCGTACTCAATAACAGTTAACTATAAATTGTCTTAGCTCAGAGTAAAGAGCGCGCGAAATATGCTCGTATGATGTCACAGTAATTCCCAAGCAAAGACTTGCACGGGATACGAACCCGTAACCCTACCTTTTCCACACCACAAACTTTATACAATACCTAAGTGAATGCTTAAAGACAGGCCGTGATAATGTATTCGTATGTACAGGCTACAGTCCAACGAGGTTTTTTTTATGAGTAGGTGGCAAAAAGACACAACTGTTGAAATATTTATCCGTGATCATTCTCTTTTTCGTGAAAATGTAATATATTACTGCTTTTCACATGCTTAATCTTCGAATTTCATAAAATCCTGAATCTGATTCGTAGATATTTACATACGATATCTCAACGGGTATAAGCGGTACAGATGATTATTTGAAAATACATTACATTTTTTTAACACCTTTCAAGGACGAATTTCGAAAAATCCTGAAATCACTTTATTGATATTTACGTAAGATTTATTTTAAATCGAAAACCATTTCAATATTTCCACTGGTTTAGGAGATAAGTGGGATTAATTAAAAACACACTTTATTTATTTTTTTTTTAAGATCTTTCAAGGACGGATTTAGAAAAATTTTAAAAATGCTTTTTAGATTTTTACTCAAGCATCATTTTAAAGAAAAAATCACTCACTATCTGAAATTGTTTAGGAGAAATCACGGATTAGTGAAAAACACATTTTACGGCTTTTCACCCCCTTAACTTTCGAATTTCGCAAAATCGAAATATTTGTCAATATGCATTTCTTTGGGCAATAATATGAAGTTAAAAAAGTTATGATAGCTTTCCCGGTTAATTAGATAACAGGGATTATTTGAAAATACATTTCACCCCTTTTCACTCCTTAAATTATCGAATTTCGAAAAATCCGTTCTTAATGGGTGCCTACGGGCCAAGGGGAAGCTTTCCTCAAAATTTCATGGTTCTAGGTCTAGCGGTTTGGACTGTGCGTTGATGATTGAATGAGTGAGTGTGTCAGGACACTTCATTAGATATTTTAAGATTATCACATAAATTAAAATAATTTACTGATTACAATGTAACAAGTCAAGTGAGACAGAACCAAGTACATTGTTCAGTACGGTGCAAAAGAGTTTAGCATAAAAGCGTTTATGTACGAAATGCAAAAGTAAAATAAAATATACAACTATCTACTAACAAGAACAAATAATAGTACAGAAAAGTACAGGAAATTCTTTGCCATTGTATTTTAAGAACACATCATCAAAAGGCATAAACAAATTAAATACTAAAACCGAAATATAATATTTAAATAAATAGCACTGTGAGAATCCCAGAGTAGGCTATATATATAGTTTTAAATGTTTTAGTGAGATATCTAGTGATGTTTTAGACGTCAGTCGATCAGTGTGCAACTTGGACACCTGAAAGTACAGTCACCTAAAATAAATTATACTACCCAGAAATGTTTCCTAAGCCACGTGGTTAGAGTAGGTGGGTTAAAAATACTTTCAGCTGGTTGCTCTGGGTTGGAATCTATAATTACGGTATATACAGTACCTGCGTGTTGTTGTCATGTGTTGTGCCTATTTAGTAGATTGATACAATTATATGTGGTCCATACACTAGCATCCAATACCAATTCCCTCAGCTTTATTTTGAGCAGTAGACATACATTTAATAATAGCTTTATTAGTACGGCAGTATCCGTAAACATTATTGGAGTAAAATTTTGACGCTGTACTTACTGAGACATTCCAAAGAACCGTTTCTGTTTGTTCAGAAAACTATCATAAGCGGTATAAGTACAATATTAAAAGAGAAAGAGTGAGAGAGAAATAGAAAAGAAGAAGAGTAGGGGAGAGAGACAGAAAAAACGCGTGTGTATTTTGGAAGAAAAATATAATATTGCAATTATGTGGTTTTTCTACGTTACCTTGATTTGCTGACATTGGAGGTTGTAGTAGTTTTATCTTATGTTGCTGATATTAAAGAATAATATGATGAAGGGCGAATACATCTGCGTATTTGATTTCTAGACATATATTGTACATACTGTTGCGAGCCGCGACTGTCTGGCTGGGCGGTGTAGTACGATACTGTGGTGGCGGAGCTAGGACACCCCCTTCCACCTCACTCGGTGCCGTGGCTGTCGGGCAGGGCGGCGAAATACAATACAGTGGCGGCAGCGCTAAAAAGCCTCCTCGGGTGCCGCATGGATTGTATTACTCCATGATAACCACCTGCGCCCAGTATCGGGTAACCGAGAGAAAATATCGTGATCTGGAATGATCCTGTTCCCTCTATATCTCTCTGGGTGGTGCTTGACATTGAAGCGACATCTTTCCAGGAGGTTGGAGAACAGAGACCCGCCGAGATAATTCTAGAAGAAGGAGGGTGGGGTATATAAGGGGGAGCTGCAGCAGGAGCGAGAGAGTTTTTGCTGGCAGGTGCCTAGTGTGATCTGAAGTGATAGTGAAAAGTATTGGATTGCGACGACTGTTCAAGGACGTCCAGCGAGTGGGACCGCAGCAAGTAGGAGGAAGAAGGTGATTCTAGGCCAGAAAGATTCTGCGGTATTATTTCTTTGGGTCCACCATTGTGAGTGACTAGTAACCTTTCTATAGACAGAGAACTTGTGTAGATGTATTTTTTTATCCTTTATGTAAGTAGTAGTTGTTTCTTCTGTTTGCCATTTATTGTGATAAA
>PNEQ01052651.1:0-22186 GCA_003012365.1 Medauroidea extradentata | reverse complement strand
TTCTCTCAAATAGAACATTTAAAAGATCATCAAATTGCTTAGTAAATATTTTATAGTTACCAGATGGAGCTCTATAAACCGTCACAATATTAAAAATTTGATTAACGAGGTCCACCTTTACACAACAACATTCAAAATCCTGGTCATAACAATATTTGGTAACATTTATACATTTAAAATTTAGGTCATGTTTTACAAAGGTGAAGGTGATGGGTAAGGAGCTGCTTGTTATGGTCATAACTGACTGTAACTATGATAGAAGTTTGGTTCTAGGAACTGAGAGATTAAAACAGCTATCATTTAATAAAATTAACGTACTGAAGTTAAAGCCTGTCATGCTGTGAGCTTATCTTAACCTGGGGGCCATCTCACGCACTCACCCCTCCACGTCCTCTTCCTCCTGTGACGTCAGCAGGGCTGCATGCTGTTTAAAGATCATTGGCATTTATGAAAACTACCTTGGATCTACTCGACAGCATAGATATTACTCTAAAACTGGCCAAGAACGTCATGCGATAAAGATGTACCGGCCCTCAAGATATCTAAACGTTCAAATTGATCTCGTCGCCGGATTTACTCAGATATACCCTGCAGCCGTCAGCAGGCGATCAATAGGAAAGCGCATGTAAAACGTAAACAAACACAGGCTCCTGTATGTGTACATAAAAGAAACTCCACTGTAAAGAGTTTTGAATGCATTTTCACAAGAAATACCACGTTGGACTATAGTATTTTTATTGGACACGAGATATCTGGATTAGTTAATCTGAAAGTAGTAATGTTGCTAGAAAACGTAATTCAATTGTGGAATGCATTATATAATTAATAATATAGGTGTTCTAAACACATTGTGAAGCAACCAGCCTGCGCTTGGGATAAACTTTTTCGATATAAGTTAATTGTATGTTTTCTATGATTTTTGCTTTGAGTCCCTGTTGGTGTTTATTTTGCATAAGTGATGCTAGCCAGTGTTACTGACACTTTAGGACGAAGAGCTGGTCAGCCTAGCGTCAATTAAGTATAGGGCAGGGATGATGCCTTCATTTAAGTCAGAGGCCCCAGTGTGTTGCCCGGCCACCCTACTTTAGCCTATTGCCTGTAGATGATTAGATTGCTAGTTGTTAAACATTTGTAACGTTCGGGTATATTGTTTTAGTAAGACTTAAGTATTTGTTGTTTTAAGCCTAATGATCGTTAAGGAAAATTACTTTGGTTAATTAATTTAAATGTTATGATTTTGCTGAACTGGATTTCACCTATAAACCCACTCTCTAGATGTAAAACTGCTATTGGGCCAGGCGAAACAGTACAGTAACAGAAAATCACACCTGAATGCAATTGCTAGTGATTAGTCTTTTATTGTAATATTTTAATATCAAATAATGTGTTCAAATTATTCTGAGTTCTCAGTTTTCTGTTGACACATAAATTTAAAATAAATGTGTCTTGTGTTGACTCTACTGATACAGCATAAAAATTCAATCAACTTTGGACTGTTTGAAATTTTAAGAGAAATTGCTGTTTTAAAAGTTACGGCAGTATTGTTTTTTGTAATCAGTAATAATTTGGTGTTTTTCCTGTGGAGTTCTTGTTATTTTTGTGGGTCTAGGCATGCTAGGATAAACGGGGTCAACCTTTGAAACCTGTAGTGGGGAATAGAACCCCAGTACACGTCATACTGACTATGTTCACTATAATACGGAAGTATGTCGCCAATTTTGCTATGTACAGCCCAAAAATTCCCGCCCACCATGCAGTTGAATGGTAGCCTCTTTTTGGTGAAATGGTATAAGCCTAGGAATCGCTATTTCAGTGAGGAAAGGAAGTTCTGGTTTGAAACGATGCCATGTTTCCAAAATGTCAGCTGGTGGGGAATCATCTCAATTGATGCATCATAGCCACAGATGCTGAATTAGGCTCATTGCCAACATTGCAATTGGTGAGCGCCAACCAAGCGAATAAAAAATTCTTGCCAGATCCAACAAAATTGTTTTCTTGGTAATTGAACATGTAGTCAGTTGTACCCTGTACGCAAACGTATCTGACTCTGCTTGCCATTGTAACCCTAACATGTAGTTTCACAGTGGGTAGATCACTGATGCTATCAAGAGACAGAGCACAACTGCCTTGTACAAGCTGGGGTGGAAGCCATTATAGCACAGACGGCGCATTTCTCACAAACTTTGTCAAATGAAAGTGGCCCAATTCCAACAGTTCTATTAAACCTTTTTACAAATTTGATGGCTTTATTAATGCGAAGTGATCCTGAAACGACATCATCCACGTAAGTATCTGTTAACAACGCTGCTGATGCCTCTGGGTAACGATCCTTTTCATCAGCGTCTAGCTGATGAAGTGTCCTGATGGCAAGATACGGAGCTGACGAAACGCAGTATGTCACAGTGTTTAACTGGTAATCGCAAACAGGGTCATGATCTGATGACCTTCACAGAATCCGTTGATGGTCTCTGTGGTTGCTTTCCTGAACCTCGATCTGGCGGCGCATCTGTTGGATATCAACGGTGAATGCCACTACATGACAGCAGAATGGCTGGAGTATGTCTACAATATCTCTTTATAGTTTCGGGCCAGTGATCAGTCTGTCGTTTAGCAATATTCCATTGCTGTCTCAGGCAGAGGCATCAAAAACATCCCGCAACTACGTGGTGTTGCTTTCCAGCTTTAGCACCCCGTGGTGATGCAGGCACATTCAACCTTTCAGCTGGCACTAGGGACATGTGGCCTTGCAACAGGTAATCTGACATGAATGACAAATACAGTTCCTTTAGTTGAGGGTTACACTCTAATTTACTCTGTAGATTATGAAGCCTATGACGGACTTGCACGCTAGATTCTTTCAAGGGCAATGCAACACTACTGGCCTATGCTACCGCTGGTATAAATGCGTGCAAACAAGGCCTCAAACTGCAAGTTTTCTGCAGTAGTTTCTGTTGTTACTTTAACAGGGTGGCCACCCACCTGAAAAATCTGGAATTATCAGGGAAATTGTGATCACCTCGAAATATCTGGGAAATGTCAGGGAGTTTTTGGTTCATCTGGGACATTTCAGGTAATTTTCTTGCCTCGTTCTTTTTGAGCTTCCACAAAAGCCATAGGAATGAATATAATGGGGTTTTGAGAGCATTATAACATTTTTATTGAAAAGATTACAGTTATGTAGGTGTAATTATACTCCATTGTCAAGTTCGTAGTTATTTCTGCTGAATGTTTTGTCAAGTTCACTGACTGTAGTATCAGAAAGGACGTAAAATATTTATCTTTATTGGAAAATGTGCTGAATAAAATGGCGAAATGTTTTCATACTTGCAAAAATCAGGGAAAATTTTGATTTTCTATCAGAGAAATCAAGGAAAAATCAGGGAATTTTCGTTGTTGCAATGAGTGGCCACCCTGTTCAATTTCTTCTATTTCCCAGAATTTTCTAATTATTTAATTTAGGGTAGGTGCATGTGATAATAAAGAGACACAACTCAACGACGTGGGAGTTAGGGTACCTTTCCCATAAGCACCCAGCCAAACAATGGCGTAATGGCAACCTGTAAATCTTGGTCTCTTACTAGTGTTTGACCACAAAGTATATACGGAAACAAGTCCGCACCAATCGACATGTCCACCGGTCCTGGGGTGAAGAAATGTAGATCAGCCGGTTGCAAATGAAGAATATGGTTCCATGTATGGCTGTCAGGAGGAGCAGTGGTAGTGGGTTTGTTATTTTGGGTAGGCGAGGGTAGTCCGTATCCAGTGGTGTCACAAGGCAATCAGCAACACCTTTCACAATGTGGACAGGTGAACGAGACAGTCCATATACAGGGAGTTAGGTGTTATGACTTTGACTGGTTGAATTGAGATGCAGATGCCATCGGTACCGCAGATTCCAACCACTGCTGTAGACAAGAGCATGGTGAATGGAGTGACGCTCTCAGGAGATGATAGAAGAGTGTGCAACGCTGGTGCTTCTTCCAAGTATGTTGTTCCGGCAACTACTTCTTTAGTATTTGTCACCGGAGCCTCCTGTGAAAAATGGAGCAGAGTATAATGGTGTGCCCCATATTGACGACAGCATGTCTGAGAAGACCACTGTTTAGACTGGTGTGAACTGCATAAACTGTGTAAACTTAGCTGGTGCAGTGGCAGATATTGAAGTAGTTGACCGATGGTAACCCTCCAAGAAACTCAGAAATTGGCTGAAGGTTGGCATGTCAACTTCTTATTTAGTGATCTTGAGCTGCTAGAGGCTTCGCAGTTGGGCATCCAGTATAACCTCTATAATATGAAGCAGTAAAGGATCCCACTGCTTGACGTTAACATCCAATATGTCTAGGGCTGCCTCACGTCCAGTCAAGACGGACAGCAGTGTAGCAATTGGGGTGGGCAATTCAAGAGACACCGTCTGAACCTTAACTATAGCATCTATATGTAAAGAAACTATCAACTTCTTGATGTTGTCGTCTCGCTTGGTTAACAAACCCCACGCAATGGCATAGTTGTGGTCAGTAAGAGGAAATGCCTGAATGACAGACAGTTCCTAAGAAGACAAGGATTATTTTAAATATGACAAGCATTCTACATTTGTAAGGTTACGGCTGTCCCCGACCAATGCAGTAAATATGTTTGAAAAACTGATCTAGTCAATAGGATTGCCGTCAAACTGAGGGAGATTGATGGTAGGTAAGCGTGGAGTGGTGGTTGATGATCCTGTGGTCTTATCCCGTGAACCTGAAGCCTCGAGATCTTGCTCCAATGTGTCCCGGGCTGCAATAACTTCGAAATATGCATAGTCAAACTTGTTACGGTGCTTGACGTGCTGCGTAGTGTCAAAGCTCTGTTGTTTCTTGTGAGCCAGAGTATACGTATTTTAAATGATCAACTTCATAACCTTGGCGCACTTGAGTCAAGTCACCATGCGTGACTAGGAAAACTGATTGTTTCGTTGTGTCCATTACAATAAATTTCGCCAGATCCTTCGCTCGTTGCAGACAATATTCTGTTAGACTTAAGGCAAGCGTGTCCACCGAGTCCGCCATGCTCCTCTGTGTTATGGCTGTTTCAAAACAAAACCATCAATAGGTGATTTTCCCAACAGTCGTGTCTAGTCGAATGGATCAATAGTATCAACGAAACAATCTATGAATGCAGAGCGAGTTGAAACCGGTTTTGGTAGTCTGGATTGCCAACACGTTGAGACAAAGAAAAAATGTTTCTGCTGTTAATTCATGAACTACTTATTATGCTCATTGTTACTGTCTCACATACTCTGCATGGCAGTAGCTGGTTTGAAGATTTTCACACCCAAATAATGTTAACTAACCAAAGAAATTACGCACTGTGACCTGACACATGGACGTGTTGATGCGAAGATGTAGATTACCGGAACAAACATGCATGAGAAGCATCGAGGCGAAAAGCTTTCGTATCGTAATTAATCCAGCCCGGAGGACCAAATGTTTCGACAATGAAATGTTTGTTGTTGGACTCGTATTAACACAAGCAGGTAGCGACTGCCATCTTTATAAACACTAGTCTTTAGTCACATCTTTTGGTGATGGCTTGGCACCAAATTCAAAGGAATCCTGTACAAACATTGTACTGACTATGTACACTATAATACGAAAGTATTATACTACATGCAGCCCGAACATACTATGTTGTAAAAAAACACACACACAAATTATCATTATCAGATATAAATATGTAATATTTTTAATATTAGGAATTTAGTTTTACTTTCATTAAGGCTGATTTCATCCCAACAGAACTTGAGTTATTGTTTCAGTTTCGAAATTTCATAAATTTTCTTTCACTTTCATTTTGTGGGGAATAAGTCACTTTCGCACTACCCACACCCTGAGACCCCTCTTTGTGGCATGCAAGGATCGTGGACGATCTACCTCCCACCACATTCTGGGAACAGATTTGAGTTTGGTTTCCAGTTACTAGCGACACTTTATGGTGCCAACCTCAGTGCTGGATATTATGGTAGCTACACATTCACCCTCTGAGAAAACAGATCAGTAGCAACGAGCAGAGAGTATTTCTTGGTTTGGATCTCAGGTAAGGGTCCATGAGATTGAACCACACTACATTTCTTGTCTCACTCACACTCTCTGTCCTGTGTGTGTGTGTGTGTGTGCGCGCGCACACATGTATAGAAACATGTCTAGCTTGGTGTACTTGTCTTATGGCTTCTGCCAGTGGTCAGTATATTTTTACAATCCTCCCCCTCAACTCCTAGGAGACAACCACCGCACACATGGCAGGTCAGCTGAGAGGGAAGCGTTTCCTCAAGATTACCATGAGGACTGAAGAATGCTAAAGTAGTCTGCTCATTTGACTAAAAGCAACCAGTCAGAGCGCAGCTCCCACGGAAACTACTTAGTAAATAAGAAAATAGCTGGGATCTGCCTAAAGCTAGGAAAAAAGACTGCACCGTAAGAAGTGTACTACTTTGAGCTTGCTGCTTACAATCACTGGTTGCATTGTGAGATTAGTTTCTTCATTCGTATGTGTTCTAGAGGTTGGAATGGGACTTTGCATGAAGACTTAATTTACAACTCTTGTTCCATTGAACTGGTTTACAGTGTAGCTTCTGGTCTAGATGTGGGGCTGAATGGAAGCAGTTTGATACAACCTTCACCGTCGCTGTGACCAGGGCTGTAGGCAAGGCTGAGTGTGTTGATTGTATGTTGCAGCTTCAGGAGCTAGGAGAACTGTGTGGTCTACTCCCGGGACTCAGCCCCTCCAGTCAGCAGCTACACACTGTGGTGCTATTGTCTGCCGGCATGGGTGACAGCCACGGACATGGTCCCCGCCCGTCCCCCACCGACATTCTTAAAGAGGCCCTCTCATCTACCCATGCCTTCAACAAGCACTACTTGGTGAGTTTATACTCAAACATTGCTCTATATCTTCTCATTATCCTCGTGTGTTAAGTCATCAGTATCATCATCTTCTCAGACAGTTAGCTGCCATTAATTCTGCAATAATTTCTTCTTAAACTCATTCCACTTCTCTATAAGTGTTTTTCCCTCCTGGGGCCTGTTTCATAAAACTACAAGTTTACAAGCTACATGTTACGAGTACGTATATTCTTTACAAGTCTCATTTACGAGTGTTTCTGAATTAAAAACTTTTGACTTGTAAAATGAATTTCTGGTTACAAATCATTTGTAATTTTTCTATCTTAATTTACTATATTTTGTGTTCTATGTCTGTGATATTTATTTGTTCCAGCTTGACTTTGTTATGAGAAATACTTGAGAGTATTTTCATAATTTAGTAACAAAATTATAGTTAATTTTACGAAATGTTTGCAGATAAAGTCTGTAACTTGTGTGATATTATTTATATTACAGTCATCCCTACCCGTTAATTCTGCACCGTTTATAATGTTCTAAATTGTAATATCCAACATATGCCACTAAACATTTCTCAAGATCTAATAAAACCTTCATTGTGTTTATAAAGCAGTGACTCGTGATATGTGACTATAAGTGATTCCTTGGGGTTACTATCATTATTGTGCTAGTGATATAAAGCCAAGCTGTTAAATCAGTCACTTCAGAGGCTGCCTGGTTATGTTACAACATGTAGGTTAGGAACTGATGAAAATGAACTAATTTATTTTCAAAAATTGTTTATACACAATATGATGAGTTGATTTAATATTCTTATTACTGCAACAAAGTATTCAAAACAAAAACATATTTGTACAAGACACGAAAATGCAGTAAATATTTATTTGAGTAGTTGTTGTTCTTTCTTAACCTGAAATTATAAGTGTTATCTTCCATATCAATTTCAGTAAATACAGTAAGTTTCATATAACTAATGGTTTTAAAAACAACTGAAAACATATTATAATATAAATACGTACTACTTTCTCGGCATTAAGTATAAACTCCATAATTCATCTATTCAATCTTGTCAATTTTCTTACCTAGGCCTCAAGACTTGTATAAAATATTGCCATATTTACAAGTGTTTGTTCATACAAAAATATTTTTGAGAAACAGTCACCACAAGACTTGTAAAAAAGACTTGTGACTTGTACAACTGCACTTGTAGCACCCAGTTTCGACTTGTAGCTTTATGAAACAGAGAATACCAATTTTTTACAAGTTACTAGTCAATTCTCTTGTAGCTTGTAGTCTTATGAAACATGCCCCTGGTGGCACCAAGCCACGTGGTGCGTCAAGTACAATGTGGTGTTGTTTCCCAGTCTTGCCCTCCTCATTCTGTTTCTTCCTGCTTTTACAAACTGCATGAAGATACAGTATTTTGATGCTTCCAAACCGTTAGTTATGTGTTCTGTCTCTTTGGACTTGTATGTGAAGAGATGTGAGTCCTATGTACTGTAAGGTACTTGGCCTACCTACCTTACCCCATTTGATTACCTATATGTTTGCAACTTTTATCTTCTCTTTTATCACCCAGCTATCTGTGTGTACTCTTAACAGGACTATAGTATGGTACTGAAAGGACATTTCTCTCCGCTCCGTAATAAGTCCTTCGGCAGATTGATGCACAGATTATCAACCATCGCTGGGTAATAGACTTCATTGCGTCGTCATTCAACACCTGATGAAGCTGGCCTAACCAACGTAATGTCATCAGTGCACTTTTGCAAAATAAATGTTTATGTTTCTCTGTGTATGTGTGTTCTCTGTCTACAGTACTGTCCTGTAAGTACTTAGTGTTTGTATGTTTCGTAATTAACATAACATGTATGTTTGACGAGTGTATGAGGTGTGCTGGATGATAATGTGGGGTGTGTGTCAGGAGATGGCGGAGCTGGCCATGGGCACGTACAAGCACGTAGGACGACTGCGGAGTGCGCGAGCCGTAGGACGGGAGCTGGCACACTTCTACCTCCGCCTGGGGCAGAGCTATAAGGCAGCTGCCTTCTTAGTAGACTCCCTGCAGTCCTTCCAGGACGAGGGCTGGGCCCGCTTGGTTCCCCCAACGCAACTGGAGCTGGCTCGCTGCTGTCGCAATACTGACGACTCTGACAGGTACGCACCTTTCTTCCTCTTGCCTACCTGCGTATACTTCGTCTTGAGAGATTGAACATTGTGTTCCAGCTGTGCTGACGCTGTGTCTGAATCTTAGTTCTTTGAACTATCTTCTCCACCTAAGTAAATGTGGTTGAACACTTTTTTTAATGGTTTTGGATGTTATGAATACGACAGTTTTTATGAGGTACATAATTCTCTGCAACTGTTAAAAAAAACATTAAAAAAACACAAATTACTGTCAATCCTTACTTAATGCTGCCTTGTTTGAAGTTGTTTCAATATTTTGTAGTTTGTACTTTGGTAATGTGATTCACTTGAGTCAGCCACTGATTTGTTTAGTGTGATACAAAAATTGAAACGGTTGCTCTGTTTAACATGCGTCATCTTGTATCGTGCCATGCTATCATTCTTGCACCACACTACAAGCTTTATTCTACAGTACTTGTTGTAGCTTTACTACTGATACGACCACAGTAAAAATACTATGCTCGAGAAATTATAAGCCACGTATTTTTTGAATGAAAACATTTATTTTCCGACATATAAGCTTGTATGGCACATTTTATGTTGCACTTTTGTTTTATCAAAAAATATGCCTTATTCAATTTAAAAGTAATGTAATGATTTTGCATAATCTGCTATATGATTAAAGTTGTGGTAGCATTATATTGGTAAACTTACTTTCAGGTTGTCGTTGATTAGAGATTGGTTAACGTTTATTACTCTACCAATAGAAAGTCATCTGTACAAAAATCAAGATTCTTGCAGCGAAGTAACAGAGCTAGTAGTCTACAGACCATGAAGTTAGTAATTTTCGTTAAGCCTTTGTCTTCCTTATGCTGTAAGGCATTTACAGAAAGTTCCTCGGTTAACATGGGTAGGGTAAAATATTAACTCCAATCATTTTATTAAAGTGATTCAAATAAAGTATGCTTGTTTCCAAAACATGACTAAATTTTTTTGCTTGCATGTGTTCAGTCACATAATCAAGAAAAGAAACCTAACTCAAGTGCAATACTTTTCATGTACACCTCTCGCCTGTTTTGCTTACTTTGTGTATTGTGACATCTCTTGTTATGCACACACAGTTAGTGAATGAATTTATCCCGCTGAAAAGAAAGCACTGTTACAAAACTTTGCTGAAAATTTTGTTGCTTAGCTAAAATGGCAAATTTAAAATTTTTGTTTGAAATTTTTTGTCATGTAACAGTTGTCAAGCCTTGTGACACGTCACAAGGGAGTTCTTATGTATGTTATAGGAAAGCTGATTTTATTAGCTTTAAAACGTGAATAGTTTATTATGGAATACGTTTAGGGGACAAAGAATGATTGTTTTATGGTCGAGAGAAACTGCAGTACATATTTACCCATGTACCACCCACCCCCATGTAAGACCCGCACACCGCATTTTCGACATATTCTCAAGAAAAAATAATTTTTTACACTTTATAGTTCAAATTTAATTGCCTTTTGTTCAAAAAGTAATTAAATAACATTAAATATTAATTGAATTAAATATGTATGTGGAAAATGTCTTAAGAATTAAATAACGCTCCAAAAATATAAATAGTGCTCAGCATCGCTTGACGTGTTGTAAGACAAACAATAGCGATGGCCGGCACGCCAAGCAGCAGCATACACTGCACTCTTTGGCTGTTGTTGGTACTTGGAGAGTGTGCTGTGCTCTGGCGGAGCAGTTAAACACTAGGACTATGTAGGTCTTGGTTCTCCGCGCCACTACATGCCGCACTGTGATTGCCTAGGGTTTGATAGTTGTTTTTTTATTGTGATAAATCCTTCCAGCAACCTGTCATACATGATAAACCCAACTTTGCCAATCTTTGTTTATCCAAAAACCTTAATTTTCGTGTATGACCCACACCCAGTTTTTCAATTATGATTTTGAGAAAAAATGTATGGACGGTGCATTGGTAAATACTGTTTCTGTGACTTTTTTTCAACAACAAAACCATAGGATGCCGACAGTGTGGGAGGATAAAATAAAATCCGGGAAGTATCTTTTCACCACACATTTCACTTTTTATTCAAATAAAAGTGATACAAAACATTTAAATCAGAATGCAATACATTTTGAAATTGATGAAAGTTGTCTTTATTTTGGTTTGATTTGATGCGTTACGGTTGCATCTCCTGTATTCAGCTTCTTCAAGGTCCTGTGAGCCACCCTCCCCATTCCTTCTCGATGCCGTCCGCCAATTACGCTGCTGCCGCCTGCATGCAGACCACCTGCCACGCTTCTCCATGTGCCGGGCAGTGTGGGTGGCATACCCCAGCCCACCTTCCTGAGCTTGCACAGTGCCACAGCGAGTGTACTACCCTCAGCATCCAGGCTCAGGACCGAGCATGGGCATTACCTTTGCCACTTCCTCCCTCTCCCACTTTCCACTTCCCCACTGCTCTCACACTACATAAAGTGCGCGCAGAGAGGAAATCGCTGCCATTCCGTCAATTGGTACAAGGTAGTTACACCATCGTGTTTTGCAGCCTTGTGTTGGCTGCTGTCATTCATAGCTTCTGTGGCCAGCGCCAGAACGTTCACCACAAGAATCTGCTCCTGTTACACCATGACCAGGGCAGCCCTCACCCTCATTCGTGTCTGGTTTCGTGCTAGGTGACAGTATATAAACTGTCAGCAGTTGAAAACTACCTTGGGTACAGGCAAGGGCTGTGTGTTGTTCTATGAACACAGATCCACCTTAAATTGATTTGTTTGTTCTGACTTCCTGCATGTCCCACCTTCCCCCTCCCTTTCATTCCAGCGCTGCTCACCTCATGTCACCCCTCACCAGCGCTAAGCACCGCGCTGACCAAACTATCTCACTCATTCATTTTCCCCGCGCAGATCCGACCCAGGATGTCCCGCTTCGAGGCCAAGTTAGATTACCGGCTTAGCTTTCATAGCCCTTCCGGCCTTCCCTACACCAACAAGGACTTATGTCGTTGGTTTAGCTCCCGTACCTGGGATCACAGATGCCTCCAATTGGTACCAGTTGATCGCAGCGGCGGATGACCCCAATACGCCCCTCGCGTCATTTTGCAACTTTCCCATTAAGATAGGCTACGTCTCCCATGCAACATCACAGTGGCAGATACAGTAGCAGGTGCCAAGATCCAATATCATTGGCCCCCTTGAAGTCGCCCCCAGAAATTTTTCCGATCCTTAGTGCTCTGAGACTTTAGAGACTTCGTTTCGGCCTCTAGACGAGAACGCCTTCCCCCTTCCCCATGTTATTTCATGCACACCTTTATGACCCGAAAGAGGGCGGGCAGGCATTATACAGAGCAAAAAGTAAATAAATAAATAATTTCATATAGTTGCTGTATTTATGAAATTCTTAGTAAATTCAGGGTTCCACTGTGTTAAAGTAACATTCCATTATCCTACAGAAAAAATTTGTAGTATAGGCGAAAGTAAAACTACTGCAGGGAAAAAACTTTTTTTTTTTAATTTTTTGTGAGGGCATGAATGTAGATATTTCTGCAAATTGATGTTTGAAGGATTGTAATTATATGTGTGCTAGTGATTTCATATAGTTACGAAACTGAGTAGCTGACTAGTATTGTAGTGTTAGCAGGTATAGCAATAGTGACAATACTGATGTAGTTAATGTTGCTGGCAGGTACGGCGATAATGACGATACTGATGTAGTTAATGTTTCTGGCAGGTTTGTGAAGACGTGCGTGTCCATTGCTAGCTGCCCACTGCTGGACCATGCCACTCGTATCGCCTACTTTGATGAGATGCAGCAAGATATTAGCAGATTGGCTCCAGGTACAGTATGTTTATCTGACCCAAGTGGATCAAAATGTTCACAAACTATGGGCGTTACTATCCTTTAACTTTTCATTTTGCGCCAATCTCTAACACACGACTCTGAGATGTCATACTTACGACCTGCTGCTGGGCAATTTCCTATTTCTTCTGCTTTCTTAATTACTTTCAGCTTCTCACCCACAGTAAACGAATGCAATAGTTCCGACATTTTGATTTCTCAATGAACTACCAAAATACTGACGTACGTAGTCACTATGATAGCACTTATCAGCTACACGCAGAGAACAACGTGAGTAGTTATCATTTGCAGCTGACTATCTGTACATCAGCATTTCTCCACCTGCAAGTCTGTGCGCTTGCCACCCGCACTGTTGTCAAGTCTCCACATACACCAGCTACCTACCAGTGTAGCGTGTGGACTTCAAATACAAATTATACACGTAAGCATCACACCCCTATTTTGTGATCCAAATTTTGGAAAAAATGTGTGCGTGGTATATGGGCGAACATTGGTGGTACTATAAAGGAAACATATTCTATCAGTAAAGAATGCCAAGTCTGTTGGCTATGGATAATATTGTACGGTCTTTAAGCGACAGAACCGAAGTAACACCTAAATGCATGTTAATACACCACAAAACAATAAAATTCAACTTAAATCACAAAATAAAATGAAATCGCCCAAAACTTTGTTGTTTGTAAAACCTCAATCATTTTGCAGAAAAAAATTTTTTTTTAATGTTTTGACTGAGGAAAATACATATTGTCACAAAATTTAAAAATTTACACGGGTATAATTTGAAATTCTGAATACAGATTAGGAGTGCAGTGTTAGTTTAGGTTATGTTCATCAGTCTGTTTTTATAAGATATTTATTCTTATCAGCACAACTTTTTATTTAAGTTATGTGTTACATTTTAACTTAAATATCTGGTTGAGTATGTATTTTTGTGAACTATAATTATTGTTTACAAAAATAGAAATAACACAGAATCATAACATTTTAAATAGGAATCTGACGTAAAATTGAAACCATAAAATTTTGTCACATTATCTGAGTGTAGAGAAGAATGGTGTGTGGTCGATAGTTGTTGCAATACAGTATGTTATGATGAGTCGAGGATGTGGCGTTGCAGACACAAGCAAGGTGGTGACAGCGCTGGGGGACGCCTTCTCCTTAGACAGAGTGGAGGTGTGTGAGGAGCATCCTATCACAGAGCTCAGCGAGGTAAAGGTACGGGTGACCTTGAACAGTCATCTCCCTCAGCCGGTACTGTGTCGCAGGGCGGCCATCTCCCTAGAGGAGTACGCTCCCTCCAGTAGCGGAGTTCCTTCGGCACGGCCTCACGAGCCCCGCAAACAGGCTTCTTCGTCCCCAGCCTCTCGGGCACCCCCCGTCTGTGCTCGCAGGTGAGCTTCGCTTGTGTGTGTGTTTAGTGGGTGCTAAGAAGGAATGGTTACGTTGCAAACTGTATGCCAGGCATGTTCATATTCGTATTTAATATATTTCCATTTAACATCCTGTTAAACACGGTCGACATATGCAGTACTTATACCTACATAAGCATGTTTTTGTGTGCATGTTCGTGTATGTGTGTGCATGCATGCATTTGTGTGTTTGTATGTGTGTATGCATGTTTGTATGTATAGTACATGTTTGTGTGTATACATTACTTCAGTAAAATGTGAATGTGGAAAAAAATATTATGTTTATTTTTTAAACTAACATTCTCTCATAGGTACATTTATTAAATAATAAATTTAAATTGTTTGTTGCTGCAAAGCGTTAGTTTTCATTGGTAATACATACAATACAGTCAGCCTGTCTTATCCGAGAACTTTGCATCCTTGGTTTTTACCAACTGCGGTTGAAATTTGAGGGGCAAAAAATGAAAAAAATATATAAATATGAAATGCAGTTGCATTTCTGTGCATACCACGCACAGTTTGCTGCACGAACTACTAGCGCGCCACTTGTCACATACGAGAGCATGTTGTCAGCCACTGTATCTGGTTCATTACATTGTGTGCTTGGTGCTGCGTGCTGTAAGCAAAGTAAGTGGGCGGGAGCGGCCAGGAAGCAATGTGGTATTGGATGTGCGTGCTGCTGGCGACCTGGATGGTGGCGTTACTTAACTCACATACAACTTGTTTGTCGCCTGCTGCACACTGTTCGCTTTCCTCCCACGTCACCCGCCCGCAAACCACTTCCACCTAGAATACCTCTTGTTTACCATCTTGCCGCCCGTCTGCTTTAACTGCGAGCAAGTAGGACGCAGCCTTGGAGTGCATGTACTTTGTGCAGTGCCATGATTCCATGGCCTGCAGTTTTATATTTTCCTAAAAGGAAAGGGTGCTGTCTTCCTTCTAAACCAAAGAGACATCGCAAAGATTAATGATTTGAGTGACAAAATAAAAACTCTAAATTTACTAAAATGCAACATGTCGTTTGTAGAAGTATGGTACAGCTACAGAAGAAATTAGTAGAGCATTCATATATTACAAAGTAAAGCACGATAAATAAGATCAAGTGATAGTGCTGCACCAAAATTGCGAGGGGAAGATCTTGTCAAGTCAATTTTAGTGTAATCAGTGGCATCGTATTAAAAGGAAAACAATTAAAACTTGTGTCATTATCCGTGTTTACAGTGTTGTAAAATGTTCTCATTGACAAGTGAGTAAAAAGTATGTACAAAAGACAGAAGCACAAGTAACATACGTTTTGGTACTTGACAGATAAACACAAAATATAGGGCGACAGATAATCACGGAAGCACGTATCACAAAGTTTCGCTGCTTAGAGCAGCTTCCTCGGGCGAAGCTATGTGGCTGACTGCAGTCTGGCTGCTGGTGTACCTTGCAGCCAATGGTTGAACTGATATGATGCGGGAGATTCAGAAGCCTCATGTAGAAGGGCTGTGTAGGGGTTTTGAAATTTTGTTCAGCCAAAAGTTATGTAGCGGAACATTTTCAGACATGCTGTCTTTCGGACTGGCGTTTTGGTTAGTATCGTAATGGACACAAAGGTGGATGTGCCGGTATTGAGATGTACTGGACGTGGTCAGCAAGTGGAATGGTAGGTAATTGATGGTAAATAAGAAATCTAGATATGAAAATACAGGAAAGCGTGATAGCATATGTAAAACAGCAATGGGACGAGAACACAAGATGGTGGGAAATTGTACACTGAGTGTGTTGTAATATAAATGAAAGGAAGGGGCTGCTAGTCTATCAGTATATACAAAGGACAGAAGCACAAGTACTTACGTTTTGGTACTTGACAGATACACACACAAATATAGGACGACACATCCTGCTATACCTTGGCGCTGATGTAACAAGTAAATAAAAACAAATTTACTGTATTTACGTACGTCAGGCAGGTACAAGCAACTATAGGCTTCTATTCCTACACACTGTCTCTATCTCATTCGTCCTCCTTATCAGTAATCTCCTATCACATGTGTCGGCACGCCACGTACATGCACACATACACACACAGATGTATTTCCTTCAGCCTGAGTCGGCTTTGCTTGGCATCTTTCTCTAAACAAAGCTTTGCTGCTTCTTGATACCGTGCAATTTTACACTGCACTGTAAGATAATTACACTGATAGTATTTTTTTACATCTAAACATTCAAAAAAGAAGGCCGGGTATTTACACAACTCAAAATGGAAAAAAAAAATTGTTATAACTGGGGCTCTAAACAATAAGACAGGCCGTCTGCATCAGAAATGTGCTTTCTTTCTTTTCTTCTGCAACAAGATTTTCCGATGTTCTCAAGCCTAGAACACGTTCACTTTTATGACCCGCAATAACGGTCAGCAGTAATGGGTTATCTTCGACTTGGCATCTTGTCTTTGCAAAGCAAGGAAGATAGCTTGCCTCCTCTCCTTATCTAAACATTTCCCGTTAGTGCTGAGTGGTCGCACAGGCAGCGGAAGCGTCTGCCGGCCCTTTCCTTTTAAATTAATTATGATCTCCTACATCGTAGCAAAATTCATAGTCTTCCTTTAATTACTCATCTCATAAATAATCTCGTTTGCATAGGTGTTAATAATCATCATAACTAAAGCCGCAGTAAAAATGTTGATTAAAAGTCGTAATTAAAAATCTTTATCAATAAACGATAGCAGAAAATGCATGTTGAAGTTACAGCACAATGGCTGTGAATGACTACAGAAATTGTGAACCTTGTCACTTGCAGACTCTGCTGTGGTCCAGCCAGCGTCAGTAGTATTAGTTGTTGTTTCAGGCTGTGCGCGGAGGACAACAAGCCTGCCAACCCTGCCCAACTGTACCTCAACATGGTGGAGCATCTTGACTACAAGCAAGATCGCAGCCTCAGCTGTGCCAGCATCGTGTCACGCAACCCCAAGCAGTTCCTCCGGTATGTTACATTGTGGTCTGCTCGCCTTTCCTCGCTCCCTTCCATGTTTACTCTCGCTAACTTCTACCTGCATGCCTGCTCAGCATCTTAAATGACTTGTAGCAGAGACTGGCAGAAAATATTTTCGGTAGAATCACATAATGTATAGGCGTTATGGTTCTGGCTTTCTATCCTCGCTATAGCAGTGTTTTCACTGCAACTGAACTGGGCTGATGTTGACCCCCCAAATCCTAAGAAGTCATCCAAAATGGCAAGAAAGTTGGATTGAATCTTATTTAACAGGAAATTGTCATATTAATTAAATGATAGGCTACTTATTAAGCAGGTTGGCATGTGCTCTTTATGATGGTACCCAAATTGTATGTTGATCACATAAGAATGAACTGAAAACCTTTTGGCCTCCAAACACATGCCAAAAGGTTGCTACAAGATTAAAAAATACAAGGGAAAACCTGAGGAACCAAAATTTAAATTTGGTCACGAAATCTACTCTGTAAAAATCAGTCGGAGAGGACATAAATCAGCAAACTGCACTGCGCTCTGTGTAAGAATAAATACTTTATGGTATTCAGTTTTCATATGTAGCCAAAAATATCATAGGTTATTACTAGCAAAATTCAAAAATTGCATAGATCACTAGTTATCAAATTTCAACAAACCACAGTAATTTACATCTGTTATTTAAAAAAATCAAATGCATACTGCCGAAGGCGCCTAAATTTTAAAGCTGATAAGCGCTAAAAACATAAAGCTTGAATTTATCACAACAACATATTGCTTTATACGTCAGTCTGTAGTTCAATTTGAGATACCAATTCTCCTTAGTACACTCAGCAAATACACTAGACCCCCAATTTTACGAACCCTGGATTTAACGACGGTAGCGAATCTACGAATACAATCTCAGGAACCCTCAAAAAATAACAAAATTATATGACAAAAAAAATTGTAAGGAATTATGTTGACAATGAATAAAACATACTGTATCTAATTCACGGCATTATAATATGAATTGTAGAGTTGCAGTTATTACTTGGTAAGTCACAATATTAAAAATAAAACAAAAATAGCGAAAATCCGTTAAAAAATGCGGCAGTGACAGTATGAAAACAGCGCGGCGGCGGCGCCGCCTGTGCCAAGCCAGCCGGCCTGTCTCCAACTACGACGTATTAGGATCTATATTGAGGTCGTACTATAGTCGCAAACTTCCAGCGCTGCGCATATGCTCATTTAACCATAGCACAGCCTCTTTCTAGGCTGTTTCACGGACATCTTATATCTCTCTCGTCTCGCGCCGAATGAGTTTACTTTTTTACACGAACCCTATAAATAATAGCGTGATATTTTTCTTTATTGCGTTAACACCATACGTACTTAAAACAATTAACTTGGCGCATAATTTGCTTAAACAATGCGTTACTTCGTGTCGTAAAACGTGCGTTTCACAAGTGAGCACGATAATAGCGCTACCTATTTTCCAAGTGTAGAAACATTTGTCTCCGGGTATGTCGAACTTGGAAAATAAATAGACGTTCGTGTATTACGTAGTCCCAGAACTCCTAATTAATTTTTACCTCATATACTGACTGTGAAAGTGATTATTTTCAATCACTTATACATGTAATTCCGAAGATTTTAGGTAAGAACGTCACAAAATGGCGTCTTTGGAACAACGTCGGTATATGCTACGGTGCCGCTATCTATCAGTCATCTTGTGAACGTTCGTACAGTTGCACTATCTGTCCGCTCTGCACGCTACTAGTATCTACGTTCTCGTGCAATTCTTCAACAACGTCGAGGGAATGTTTTTTACGTTAAGTTATATAAAACTGCGCAATGAATGAATATATCCGCTTATTCCTTCTTTCTTTGGTGAATAATTTACAAGGGCATTTTACTAATAAGGACATTAAACGCTACGCAAATCGGGCTATTCGCTCGTGAGAAGGCACTCAACAGCTTGGTTTTCTCTTTTTTTTTTAGGACAAAGGTCGATCATATCTATTATTTAACGGTGTTCTTTTGATCGTAAGACGTCTGCCTATTGATATAAATGTATATTTCAACTATCACTTGCGTTATTTTTCCGTTAAATGCTACGGGAGTCGGGCTATTCGCTCGAGAGAAGACACTCGGAATCTCGATTTTCTCATTTTTTGGTGACAAGGGTCAGTCATATCTACCGCTCAACAGTGTGACGTCTGGCTACTGATATCAATTTATGTTTACATTATTACGTTAATTAATTTCCCGCAAAACGTTACGGAAGTCGGGGCCTAGAGACACTTTGCAGAAAAAATGCAATTTAAAAATTTTCTGTTTGGGCGAGGCGGTGGGGCGGGGGGGGGGGGGGGGGCAAAAATAAGCCGCAATCGAATTTACGAAGGTAGCGATTTTACGAATGCGATGAGAGGAACCGTGAGTATTCGTAAAATCGGGGGTCTAGTGTAGTATCAGTTAAAATGTAGGGACCAAACAATCTAAACAAACTTTAAACCCTACTTGACCAATGTTCTTAGCAGGTGCATCATAAAAAAAACCTCAGTAGGCACATCTTTGATTCCTTGATAAAATTCTTGCTGACATAAAAAAAAAAATCTTTAAAAATACATTAACACAAATGACTGCAGCTAATAATACATGAATATTATTTGTTCCTGTTTTATATTCATCAACATGCAGAAACTTGCTTATTTACCGTGACACTCTCGTATGCTGATTTGCAGCATAGCCACAGAATAAATAGTGCAGGTCCTACCTTAATCTTCAAGCTGCGTTTGCGCAACGTGCCGATTGAAGAAACCAGGAGACACAAATCGGGCAACACTTTGTCCAAAATTCAGAAGAAACGCTCACGCGATTGGCTTCCCTCACTGACACTCACTCCTAAGAAATAAACGGGCAGCATGGCGCACAGAGATGTAGTTTAAATTATGTTGCTTGTTTTTAACAATTTCACTATACTAAATAAAATGGTGCAACTAGAGAAAATAAGTGATTGCAGGGTGTCCAGAGACCGGGAAATGCGGGAAAAAGCAGGAAATGTACGGGATTTTGCTTATGGCAGAAAATGTGCAGTAAATGTATGGGAATTGTACATAATTCATAAAAATTGCTGGAAGTATCCAGCGATGTTTTAACCTTATACAAGCGTAGAACATTGTGCCGTGTTCTCAAGGTCATAGCGTAGCGTAGCCGAACTTGTAGAACCTATTCAGCTACTTTCGCGTTTTCAATCGGCTACGTCCGAACAGAGCGAGAGTCTATGCATGCGCCAACATTTATTTTAAAGCGACACAGACGCGTGGAGGCCGTGGTGTTAGTGACTTAGTGTTGCCAACCGGAGCAGAATTTTGACCTCGTGGAGACGTAGCAGCGAAATCCTAGAAACACAAATATTAACGACTTGTTGATAAGCCAGTTGGCATGGGAACAAGGCATGAATACTGGTCGGCTAAGTATCGAATTTCTTATCGCGCCAACTTTCCTGCCAGCAATCACAGTGTTGTAACGTTCTGACAGACGTATTGTTTACATTAGGTGTTGAGTTTACAAAGATAATGCACAATTTATTCCTGACTTTCCCAGCAACTCTAAGGATATCTGACAAGTCATAAGAAGTTATGGCTTATGTAGTTTCAGTTCACTTCGCACCGTTTAAAGACGTTTGTCATTCGGGATAAGTGAAAATGCTGTTCTGCCGTCAAGAAAAAATGGGAGTGCCGTGGGGAATTGCCGAAAGATGGGGACGAAAAGACTAAAAAAAATTTCAATTTATATTGTTTGATACGTAACTCGATTGAAATTTTCCCGATTTGGGCGTCCGCCTGGCAGCCTCTTGAGCAGGGTAGCCGGCGGCTAGCAGACGAGTCTCCACTTGGTGCGAAAAAAAAAAAATTGAACAGTAGAAACCAAAACCACAACAGGCATTTTGAAAACTCACCGACTGGAGTAGTGTAGGTTATCTGTCATGTGATCGGCTTCTGTCGACCAATTTAACAATTTTTAGAACGCACATAATTATTTTTAAGGTAAGTGAGAAGTTGATCAAGAGGTCGTTAGTTTATTTTCGAACACGGATTAATGTCATACAGATTACATTTCAAACACGTAAAACGTTAAATTTTGGCGGACTTACTCTACCTTCATGAATTTTCGTAAGCATAGAACAACAAAAAATTCCTCGTCCAACTTTTAATAACACTAACCAATCTGCGAGGTTTGACTTGTTCAAGGTGCCTGTTACTGGTTGATAATTCACGGATGAACGGGATCTTGCAAAAGTTCCCAATATATGGCTGTACTTTTGCACTCCGGGGCGTTTACGTGAAACTGGAAAATAAATAGGAGAAAAATGGATTTGTGCTTTTTACGTATACAATTTGAAACTCTTTCTCGTATTGATAGCTCTAGCTATGTTTGATCTTATTAATCCTTTTTATGCAACCATGCAATTGAGCGGACCCTGTGGGTCTTGGGGGCGAGTCTTAGTGCCCTGAGAGTATTGTAGTGAAGTTTGTATAGGTTTCTGTCCTTGGGGCTTAATCAGGGTTGAGTGGGATTCCTTCCTTCCTGTGGTTTTAGTTTGGCTGGGAAAATTGTTTTGAGGGAAGGGTAGCCCCGGTTGACGGCGCTGTGTTGTCCCCTTCCCCACCGGTTCTGCTTCACCACTGGCCATGGAGGGGAGGGCCTGAGGGAGAGGGGGGAGGCTTAGTTCCGTCTGCCGAGGGTAGGGGCGTTGGGAGAGCGGCCTGATGACTCGCAACTCGAGTGGAAGGCGCTCACTCTGGTTCGGGTCTCGGTAGAGTGAACACGAGAGGTGCTAGAAGCCTGACAATGTTTGATGGTGAACCAAGGGGCCTGGAAGGAGCTACAAGGCGGTAGGCAGGTAGCAGAACGGTCGCGGGTTGCGACCGAGTGAACGAGAGCATCCTGAGTGTAAGGATCGTCTAGCAGTGACTCG
>PNEQ01052650.1:0-22185 GCA_003012365.1 Medauroidea extradentata | reverse complement strand
GACTTTTCTTGTGCTTTAATTGTCAAAGTTAATTAACGTGTCTGTGACACAGGAGTAATTGTGTGCATAACTAATTGTGTTGTGAGAGTTCTAGTTGATTACTGTTTTGTGTATTTCGTAGCTTTGTGAGCTATTAAATCCAGTACTTAATTTAACTCTTTTATTTGTAATTATAAGACCTCTATCCCAAAGAACTCATCCCTTACATCGCATATAATTACGTTGGCGTTACGTTTTGTGAACATTACATGTATGCATTTCGGGTATTACACAGTGAGGAACAAAAAAGGTCCTCTTGTCGCAAATGCTTATAAAGCACCGTTTACCGGAAAACTGGATACAACTGTTCCTTGCCAGGTATGTAGCCAAAATGTGCTACATCCGCTAAGAATTGGATTTGTATCATGCTCTCAGGAAAATGCAACCTGTGATGCAATTGTTGAAGCTTGTCGCAAAATGAAGTTACATAAGCTTAAAATAAAAAACACGCCTTTGCACGATTCGGTTAACTTGGCAACAAATTTGGTTTAGCAAAATTTACAAAACGCTATTATTTTGTCGACATATATCCGCGAAATTCATAAACAACGGAACTTTCTTTAGTACATTCTGAAAATATATCAGTATATCATGTATGTATTTCGCTAATAAATAAAAAATGGTACCGGGGATGCACCCTAGGGCGGGGATAAATCCGGTTGATAACGTTCTGATTTTGGGCCTGTAGGCTGTCAACTCTGCATTGTGATAATGGAATGAGACCCTACGATGGAGCGTTGCCGAAATAAAAGCGCGGGGAAACGGGGGTTCTCTGAGAAATCCTACCGACCAGCGACGATTCCCCGTGGTGCAGTCACAATGCAGAGATAATTACAGCCTACAGGCCCACAATCAAAATGCAATTATCCAGTTTTGAAGCTATCCCCGCTCTAGGGTGTATCCCCCATACGATATTTCTTTATTTATTAATTTACTATCGAAATACGTACATGGCATACTGATATTCTTTCAGAATGTACTAAAGGATGTTCTCTTGTTTATGAATTTCGTAGATTTATGTCGTCAAAATAATAGCATTTTGTAAATTTTGCTAAACCAAATTTGTTGCCACATTATCCGAGTCGTGCATAGGCATGTTTTTTTAAAGCATCACGTGTTGCATTTTCCTGAGAGCATGTTACAAATACATTTCTTAGCAGATGTAGCAGATTTTGTCTACATACCAGGCACAGAACAGTTGTGTCCGTTTTTCTGGTAAACGATGCTTTCTAAGCATTTGCGACAAGAGGACCTTTTTTGTTCCTCACGGTGTACTGCCCGAAAAGACAACATGTAATGTTCACAAAACGTAACACCAACGTAATTATATGCGATGTAAGGGAGGCAACCCCTATTATTTTCATGAAATTGGGAAGTTAGAAGGCTGAAATTATTAGATGTTTCAGATCTCAATAATACTTAACACCGCCCAAAGAATCGTAATTTATCTCCTAACCATTTTTTATATTTTGACAAAATACGATTTTCAAACTCGATTTTCAAGAGCTTATTCCGCCCATAGTAATAACTTTTCTTGAAAGTGTCCTGTATAATGTCTACTTAATTTTTCATGAGGAATCACCTCCCGGAGTTTGGGCTATTAATTTCCTTACACCCTGTATATATATATAACTTTACGTCTCCCTATTTTATTGATTGCGTACTCTTTTCAAAGTTATTAACAGATCATGAAGTACCAACTGTTGTCTTGAAATAGTTACCAAACTATGAAGCTTCAGTTCGTTTCTATACCCCAAATCCTTGCTGGACAGTAACATTTTGTAAAAAGACAAGCCCACAGTATTCAAAGTAATACGGACACTGTTGAGTTACTATAGGTATTTGCAATGTGCATTTTACTTACCAGTCTAGATTCCGGAAGTCACAGTTGTGAATCTATTACAAAATGTTGTATTCTACCAAGGTGATCCAGATTCGATTCCCAGTCTGAGCTAATGTCTGATTTTCGTATGTGGGAATTATGCTGAAGAATGCCGTTAATCAGAATGTTTCGTCGGGGATTTCCAGTTTCTCCCGTCACTCCACTCTTCTTCTGCTCCGTACCTCAACCTATTCTTCCTCATTAGCTTCCAAGACGATAGGCCATATGTAAATTCTTACGCAGAGATTTTCGAGTAATAAAAATATTTTCAAATCGAAATGCCAGTAATTTTGAAATTCGGTTATCACAGAGGTTTAGATATTAACAGATTAAAATTATTAAAATGACAGTTTTACATTCTTGTAGACTTTGTACTTTCAAGCCCTTAATTTTCGAAATACATTTTTTAAATTTATTACTCAACTGCTGATAAAATATCTACTCCGCAAAACTATCTCGACGAATTTTGATGAGTAGTTCATATTTTTATTGACGATTGAGTATTCCAATCGTCCTCTCGACATCATGCCTTTTAATACCCCTTAATAATCTGTCAACTCAACACACCTATAATCTGCGGCTACTGAAACTTTTCTGCGCAAGTGACGTGTACTTCTGTTGCTTATTCAGAAGTAAATTACTGAGACGGTTACAGTGAATCTATGGGTTTTTACCAGTTGAGTAACTTTCGCAACAACGAAAAGAAATTTGTTGGCGTTTTTTGCAATTATAGATAAGGTTGCTACAAATTGACGCCTACATTTACATTATTTCAATTATATCATACGTATAAACATATGGCATTTTAAAATCTATGGCATAAATGAACGTCAGGCACCGTTGGCCTCAAAGTTGCGAGCTTTTTAATGCTGTGGAAACACCATAGTTGTGGTTTAAGGTTTCAGTTGTAATTGCGAAAATGTTTTGATCACTTCTATTAAATAATTTTAGAAGCACGTAAACGTAAATTGATATCATCAAAAGTAAACTCAACAACATTCAGATTCACTTTTAGATTTTTTGTGTGGAAAGAATACGCGCTTTGCTTATTTTAAATAAGCATGCAAATAAATGTAAACACTGATCATGACAGTTGGTTATGTTATTGTAGAAGGCACTGTACGTAATAACGTGGAAATGAACTAGTTGGCATTTCATTTTCAATAATCTACTTGCATTCTATTTTACGCTTTGCTATATTTCGTTTAAGAATTGGTTGTATCTGAATTCGAGAGGTCAACTTAAATGGCTAATTCCAAGTCTGCATAAAACAATAAGAAAAAGTGAATTATTTTATTCATTATTACCTTTCTGCTGTCTAGGATCCTTACTTAACTGAAGTGTTTGTGTTGAGGTGCTCGCCTAGTTCACGTTCGAACTATGTCACAGTGTGTTTGAAGTAACTCTTTTTTCCCTCCGAAATTGTTTAACGTATAACAAATATTATATACGGAAACGACAACCAACACAAAATGACGGCTAGTAAGTACTTATAATACATCACACACGTAAATAACACAGTTTATAACCTTTCGAGTGTTGTTAAATAAAAGGTGTTTTCAAATTGCCGTATCTCAAAATATTGTATTCATATACGCGTGAAAGTAGGCCTACTTACGGCGGCCGCCTGGATGACGCTCTAACTGCGTGCAGCGTGTTCGGAGTTTCTTCTCAGAGACCAGTAAGCATGCGTCCACAATGCTTATCTACGAAAAGCAAACACACTTCAGACTACTTGTGAATGTGACTTTCAAGACACCACGCACATTGGAAGTATTATTTTAAAGCCCTCAAACTTGGGTAAACTAGGCTTTTTCACACGGTTGTTTCTCAAGATATATATTGCGGATTTGTTCGAAATTGAAGTCTACAAGTACACACAACACTAGGAAAACACAACGAGCCACAATTAAGAGCCTTGCACGTAGAGGCGATGTGGCACTAATTACATGCATCAATATCGCCCACATAGCTCCGATGCTTCTGTGCCTCATACGCGCGAAACAACTCTGGGTAGTGTTACAAAGTTTAGTGCGACACCGTAACAGTAGGTAGACTTGTGACATTTAAATTATAAAATTTATAGCACCTTGAGTTAATGGAGTCCACAAAAACTTTATAAGCCCAAATATTACTTTTTAAAAAATACTCTATAGTCAGTGCTACTACTCCAAATTCTGAGCCACCATAAGTGTAAAGGTTGCTTCTCTTCAGAGAAAAAAATATGAACAACAATGAATCACGCCATGTATTTACATGTATTGTTTTTTTCTTATTACGATAAGTGTCCAAGATACCAGCTTATATGTGCTAGCTTAAAACACGTTTCTGACTTAGTTTCGAGGAGTAAGTTAAGGTAAATTTTCAGTAGTTCTGAAACTTATCGGTATATTTCTATGTTATTGTTATAAAAGCCTTATGAAGTTCTCAACTATATGGAATGTAATGCATTTTAATAAAAAAGTATTATACATAATCAATCGAAAATACACATCGATTGAACTAAGTTGCATTTAATAATATTAAAAAAAACGGAATAATTCTGATTTCAAGTAAATATCAAACCATCAGTATTTCAAAATGCAAACTGTTTGATTCATATTTCCGTTGACCAAGCTGTATCGAATCCTCTAATTAATGTTTGTTCACGTTATATTTTGTATTTATTTGTATTTTATTCATTTCATTACACAATAATTTCGTACTCTTTCACACCGAAATTAGTTTACAGTGTATTGAGATGTTCGTAAGTGTAAATTTCAGTATGTACCTTCTGCTGTGGCAGGAACATTGCCAGTTATTTGTATTGTATTGTAACAACTTTACTGTTCTGGGCACAGCCCAGTTCGATTGGGATGGGTAGCTTAGATATTTTAATAACAAATTTCTTAATTGGTTGCTAACCCTATATAACATTCTACAATAAGCATACAACTCTTGCGATTCACATTCTTTAGATCAATATTTACGGATCATATTTACAGTAAATCTCCCTAAAAGTCTAAATTACTACTCTAGTACCTATATAATTATTGAACATCTCTCTCTCTCTGAAACCAGTTCTCGGAACTCATAAGTCTCCTTCCAGAAATATCCCGCAATGTACAGCTATAGTATAACCCGTTCGTTTGCTCTCGCACTCACTCATACCACTTCAACAGTCCCACTGTTATCCACACTTGCCACACTGTATCTCCTGGATCCGCCGGTTTCGACTCGTCCCTCGCTGCCAAGTCCGTCGCGAATACTTATAGCCACAATCACTCTACCACCGCTCGCAGTAGACCGATATTTATAGTCGCCTGCGACGACACCCAGAGTATTCTCATAGCTCGTCGAGAATGCTGGTTGATACGTAGCAAATAAAAGAGCTACTGTATTTCGCAGACACCGAATTCACCGTGATTGGTGACGCTTACGTGCGCTGCGTGTTTGCCTAGGTATGCAGGCGTTACATTTGTTTAGCAGCCAATCATACCCGAAGTGGACTTCAACTTTTACAGCCGCTCATTTATTCTGAGCATCCCTGTACATTTGTGTTAGGAGGCGATTCTTTACTTCTGGCATTTTTTCAGAAAGTTCATGTTAAGCAAACAACAAAACCCAACCATGGACATAGCAACAAGGTGTATGAACGTTATTTACAAATAATTGAGTTACAGTCAAAAACTGAAATTAAGGATACTGGAAAAAATTAATATATATATATATATATTAATATATATATATATATATATATATATATCAGTTTGAGACCACGTAATTTAACTCGCTGGTATTGCGAAGAGACTGTCCAGGTTCCGGTTTTAATATGGCGAGCAATAAATAAATAACTTTAGTAAGGAGTTGAGCGTAAGTGGATGACTTCAAACATGTAATTACAATACTCAATAAACAACAGATTTAATCAGACAACTGGCACAAAAAAGAAACAACGTGAGTTTATTCTACTAAGTATACAATGTTGTGACGTGAGAATGCGAAAGTAGACAACACGGTTCATGGTCTTTTTCTGCTACGTATTTCTTGGTAACGACGTTCTGGTTCAAAAACTCAGGAACGAGTAGAATATCAGGTAATATTTCGATTATGAGTATGAAGAGCAATGTAGATGGCCTAAATCGCGGCGAAAAACTCAAAACTCTAGCGCCACCTATACAATACGCCATAAACTACACACAATCACTTCTATGAAGACAACTAGATGGCAGTATCGTCGATACCGCTACAGTTAGTTCAGAATGAGAATATTCCCCACATTTACCCCTTTTTTAGTAATGTCCAATTTCCGTGGTTAACTCTATACAAGAAAATATTGAGTACTACTGCCCTCCTTACCACCTCAAAATTTGAAGTGCCATATTGTCTCTCAGGAGCCAGTTCGCACTGCTATAGTGAGTAATATCATCAAGACAAGCAACGCCAGTGCAGTCGGTGCACAACAAAATGCAAGCTCAAACCAAAACTCGGGCTCGACAGATACAGGCGAGGTGGAAGGACACACTCGTCGAGAACTGAAGTCGCGGTTCTTGCTCGTGTTCCACAACCAACAACATCCCTACGACGAGCTGTACATGGCGCTTGTCAACTACGCCATCAACTTTAATGTCAAAAAAAATTACGCCCATGCGAACAGTTTTCGCCAGCCTGTCGACATATTTAAGGTATACATGGTACATTAATGTTGGCACAATTTTTAATAATATAAAATCATGAATTCTTATAAGTGCTAAAGCCCACTAGCAATGCCTCGGTTATGTGACAACAATGTGCAAATATGATAATGGTAGCTGTGCAAAATGAGTGCATCAAAATGTGCGCTATATGGACAAATGTATGCAATCATTTTCAGAGGTAGCAAAATGCACACAAGGGATGTAAATTCTGAGCGGCCGCCAGACCATAAAAAATTGAGCCCACACAAAGAGCGTCCACAGTGTCAGTGGAAGTAAACTGACTAAAACATTTACAGGGCAGGCAACTTGCATGGTACTAGAACACAAGTCCCGCACCACCGTGTAGAACAGGAACCCCTGCAGCCATGCTCCACACACGTTAGAAACGCACAACCTAGAACTATCATATAATAGAATAAACAACCAAAGCCACACAACTTAGAAATTTCACATTTTAGAGCAATCACTCGGTAGAAATACACAATATAGAACAAATATTTGTTAGAAACATAGACGATAGCACCGTCTTACGTAAGAAACACAAATGTTAGAACACCAATACTATAGACTCGGATATCTTAGAACATACGTATAACAGAAACACACAACTTAGAACCACATATTTTAGAACCAAATACGTTAGAAACGTCGCAAAACAGTAATTCACATCTTAGAACTATTAAACTTCAGAATCAGAGATGTTAGAGCAATTGTACGACCGAAACACGTTGCTTAGAACCACGTGTCGCAGAACCACGAATGTTATAAACGTTGAAAAATAGATATTCATATCTAAGAACTATTATACAACAGAATTTAAAACGTTAGAACATATGTTTGAGAGAAACGCACAGCTTAGAACCACATACTGCGGAACCATGTGCGAGAGAAAAGTCGTATAGTAGAAATTCATAACTTAGAACTATTTAACAACAGAATCACAGAGTTAGAACATATGTACGACAGAAACACGCAACAGAGAACAACATATTTTAGAACCACGTGTGTCGCACATAAGAAATTCACTTGTTAGAACCAATATAGAGCAGAACTTCACATGTTAGAACAAACGTACGACAGAAACACACAATTTAGAACCACAAACGTCTCACAATATAAATCCACATCTTAGAACTACTAAACAACATAATCACATATGTTACAACAAATATATGACGGAAAAACGCAGCTTGAAACCACACACTGCATAACCATGTGTGTTAGAAAAGTCGTACAGTAGAAATTCACATCTTAGAACTATTTAACAACAGAATCACACATGTTAGCACACATGTACGAAATAAACACACGTTTTAGAATCACGTTTCTTTGAACCATGCAAGTTAGAAAAGTCGCACAACAGAAGTTCACGTCTTAGAACCATTAAACAACAGAATCAGATCTTTGAAAGAACTGTGCAATGGGAGTGCATGACTGGATTTATTTACTTGGACATACTCCATTGCGAAATAAATGACTTTTAAAAGGAAACTAAAAATAATACAAGAAAACATAAACAAGCAGAGTATGCTTTAGTCATCAGGATACAAACACAACATGAAATTCCAAAACTGGAATTTGGTCAGATAAAAACAATGAACAAACAGAAAATAAAAGAAATAACAAGAATATAAAAATAGCTAAGTTGACATGCGACACAACGATGAGACGAGACAAAAACACAAACAGAAACACAACAAAACAACGATGAGACTAAACAAAACACAAATATGTCGGACACAAACAGAAAAAACAACAAACGACACAAATGATGAGACGAAACAAAACACAGTAGTTTTCCAAACAGTCAGTATAAACGATGTTTCGGGAACTGGAATCTGTTCCCGTCATCAGGTAGACACACAGGGTTCAGGAACACGAGTGCGACTGATGAGGAGACTTTTTTTTCTGGCGAGCCCCCAAATCCCGCTACGCCAGCGTATACCCCGTCTCAGTCTATGGGTACTCCGGCATGCATTAGTAATTAGTTATATCGCAAAGAGGGATTGAGTTGCGTCTCAAGGCTAAGCCTTATACGCCTTAGGTAACGTGCAGGTATTAGGAGGTCGCGGGCCTCATGGGCTGAGCAGGGTTGTCTGGAAGCATGGCTGCGATTGTTGCCATGCACTCACACCCGAAGAGAGCAAGAGATAGATAAGGGCACAGAAAAACCAGTACAAATAGAGTAGGGTACTGGGAAAAGCTGTGCGACAGGCCGCGCAGGGAATAAACCACAATAATTAATGTTAGGACATGGCGAAAGTAGGATATTTAGTTAACAATTCGTTTCCGAATTTGTTAAGAAAGATGTGTGTCGAAGAATTGTGACGTCTCATTGGCTGGCGGCCACAGCCAATGAGAAGAGGGCGCTGATCAGAGAGCTTTGTGCTAGGAGCCTGAGCGCTCCTAGTGGCCATCGCCCACACTCCCGAGCGCAAGCAAGCTCACGCTCTACAGTGTCGGCAACAGGAATAAATTTCGGTTTGTCGGCCATGGCCAGAGGCCACCCCAGGCTGAGTGACTCGTCTGTTCGCCGTCGCCGTCTTTCTTCTTCAGTGTTGGCAGCTGTACCTTTCATGTCAGGGTGGAGGGAGGGGCACCACTCCCTGTAGTACCTCCAAAATCTTCGGGCTGGTTTTAGGCGCGCCATCCTGAAGCTATCGCTGCTAACCAGGCAGGGCCCTGACAAGGGCTTAGCCACCTCGACGTCCAAATCCCGACACATTTCAGTTCCCCACGCAAGCAGCTCTCCACTGCCTGCAAGTTCCAGACGGCGGTTCGTTTCACTTCGCATTTTTTCAGCACCCCGGTCCCCCGCCGCCCTTCTCCGACAGACAGCTTCCTGTTGCTTGCCAATCTTCTTACGAGTCACTCAGCCTGCCGCACCGACGCCCCGACAGCGCAAGCGCTGGCCAGTTGGTTCACGAGCTGGTATTTGAATATTCCCAGCAACACCATAGCATGGTGCGCCCACATCCGCCACCCATTCGACGCGCTCTATAGCAGATGGTCGCTGCCTTCCCTTCCATGTGAGTACATCACCCTTCACGAGCTACACACCTTCGTTGCTTATAGGCGCGGGGAATCTCGGTGCGCAGCACCGCGAGAGAGCGATGCTTACCCCACGAAGGAAAAGACTAGAGATGAGGAGACTTTTTTTTCCTAACCTACCCTAACTACTAAGTTATGTGTGAGGCCCGGGGAAGGAGCGGGACTAAGTGCGTCTCAGGGCTGAGCCCCATACGCCTACAAGGAGGAAGTTTCATGCAGAGGAGGCATGCATCGCGGCAGAGAGGGATTGGGCAGACATGGCCGCAATTGGGGCCATGTCTACCTCCCTAGGTGTACCTATAGCTAAACCATAATCTAAGAAGAGAGAGGGAAAAACCGGCATAGTACCGTAAAAACCCTCTCGACAGAATAGGAGTGTAACCACTCAGCAGTTACATGCATTAAAAATAAAAATGGCACTGGAAAAGTAGGAAGGTCCAGGTTGTTAGTAGAGTTGTGAAGTAAGAGTGGGGCTGGGGGGGGGGGCGGGAACTGTATTTAATTTCTTTATTTTCCTTTATCTTTTATTTTGGGAGGGCGCTGGTTTTAACCAGGGCACTGTGTGTGAGCACAGCGCCCTGGTGGAGGACGAGGTTTGAAAGGCGCCTCGTCCTCCCGTATCTCCAGTAGATACCTGAAACATACTTAAAAAGACATAAATTAGAACACTTAACAGATGAGGCTGGCTCAGATATGGTCGCATGATTTGCTATTAACGGGCAAGCTTGTTGCTTTTACGCCCACCATAATAGTTCATCATTGCCAGCTGGGGCTGCTTGGCGAGACTATGTAAATGTTGTGTTTATGTTTGTCTCAGAACCAGGCAGCCCCTCTCAGGATTCCGGGCTCCGGATTGGTGCCCATAACTCCTGTTATTTAATTGTGTGTGTCTTGTGTTAACCGGGGGTTTAAGCTTGGCTGGTTTATTGTCTGTGATAAGTTATTTTTGTTTTGTGAAGTTTACAATGTAGTTGTGGGGTGTTAAGTAAGAGGATGATTGGTTGTTGATGTTGATTGATAGATGTGAGTATAGCACTGTCAACACTGACTTGGATGATTTATTTATTTATTTAAATATTATCAACATTTTTTACTTATGGCTTTTTTTTTCAGTATAATCTAATGTTCCTTCAGAATGTTTGATAATGTTCCACCACTGCTTTTGCTGGTATTGAGTAGGAATTTCTGGTCGCTGTAATCTCCGCCCCATGCTCACTTGTTGGTTGCCGCTACTGACTTCTCACTATGCCACTTCTGCTCGCCTCCTCTCCGTCGTTTTGTGAGCCGCACTCCATCCTTGTTTTGTCCAACCGTTTCATCTGTCTATGAGTACGGTGTTGACCCTGTAGCGCTCCAGTCGGCCGGAACCGCCCGCCCGGTCGTTGCCGATGAGATCAGTGTGGCATTGCCTTCTTAGTTTTCCCTTTAAGGGAAGTAACAGTCGTCTTTGTTAGCAAGTGGGGTACAGCTATAACTTTTTTAGGGTTTTTCGCCATACCCGATTCTGTTGGTATATCGTCTGCCTTACAGGCTTTAATTTGGCTTTGCCCACTCGATTCTCGCCGGTGACCCGTCAGAGTTCGTGAACCTGGACATGCATCGGCGCTACATTTTGTGGGTGTGAACTTGGTGGAGTGCCATTCTCTTTGTCCGGCAGGATTGTTGGCTGGCTGAGTGGCTGGTGTGGTCAGGATTATGCAGTTGGCCTGGAAAGTGTGAGGGGTGGAGAAGTCAGCTTCATTCTCTCCTCTCTTACTCCTGCAACTGTGGGTTAAGTAGTGCATTTCACTGGTTTTTGTTACTGTGCTAGGTTGCTTTTCCTTGTCAGTGCTTAACATTGCATACTTGGTGGGTGTGTGTATTTGGTGCTTTAACTTAATCTTGGGCGTTTTTATGAAGTGATCTCCTCCGGATCGTAGTTGCCCAACTCTCTGATGAGGGGATTTGTGTGTATATCAGTACGTTGGTAGTAGTCGTGGTTCCTCTTTTTGATAATGTCTGAAATGAGTTGTAGACCTGTAATTCTATGTGTGGTTTCTGTGTGCATTCTGTATGGGAATCCTGTGATCATTCTAAGAATTTTGTTTTGTTGCACCTGTAGTGGTTTAAGTATATATGGCTTTGCATAGCCCCAGACTTGCGAGGCATAAAGGAGAACTGGCTGTAGTATGGCTGTGTACACATGGATTTTTAGATGGTTTGGGAGGGACTTGCTTTTAAATAGAGGAATTAAAGTTCCAGCAGTTTGTCTACATGAAGTTACCTTTTCATGTATGTGATCGGACCATAGAAGTCTAGCATCTAGAGTTAGTCCTAGGTATTTGGCAGATGGTGCATATGGTATTTCCATTCCTATGAGTGATAGTGGTACCGGGACAGTTGGCCTCCGTTTGGTGAATATCACTATTTGGGTCTTGTTTGCATTTATTTTAATCTTCCATTTACGTAGCCATCGGGTTAGTTTGTCCAGGTAGTGCTGCATTTTATTTCGTACTTCGTCCACCTTAGGGCCGGTGGAAAAGATGGCTGTGTCGTCTGCAAACAGCTGTATTTGTATGTCTTGTGCGGTCGGGATGTCAGCGGTGAAGATGGAGTATAGGAATGGTGAAAGCCTGGAACCTTGTGGAACGCCACTTTTAATTGTGTGGGCCTGTGATAGTGAGTTCTCTATTTTGACTTTGAATGCTCTGTTTTTTAGGAAGCTGCCTATAAGTTTAATGTAGCAATCTGGAAAGTCCATTTGGATCATTTTGAAAACCATGCCTTGCTGCCAAACTTTATCAAAGGCTTTTTCGATGTCCAGGAAGATGGCCAGTGTGTGGTGACGGTTGTTGAATGATGAGATGATGTGTTCGGTTATTCTGGAGAGTGCATGGTCGCACCCGTGACCTGCTCTGAATCCATACTGGAAGTCTACGATAAGGTGGTTTTGGTCAGCGAAACTCAGCAGTCTGTGTAAAAGGACTTTTTCAAAAATTTTGCTTAGTGCACTGAGGAGGCTGATGGGACGTCTATTCTGTGGAAAAATGGGACTTTTGCCTGGTTTTGGTAAGGTAATAACATGTGCCGTTTTCCAGCAGTTCGGGTAGAGTCCTATGTGCAGTATTGCATTGAATATGTGTACCAGGAGTTCTTTGGCATTTTCTGGGAGATTTTTCAGCATTTGGTTGCTGATCTTGTCTGGTCCAGGGGCCTTTCTGGCTGGTAATCGGTGTAGGAGTGCATCTATTCCGGCCATGGATGTCTCTTCAGGTTGCGTGGTTGCTGGTGTGGCCATAAAGTCTGTGTAGCGAGCTCTGATTAGTTTATTGTGTCGTGTACTATGGGGGTCTTCATTTGGTTTGAATTCGTCTGCAAGAACTTCAGCAATGGCCTCCGCTTTTTCCGGGGCTGTGTAGACTATCCCATTCCTACCATGGATGGCTGGTATGTTTTCTCTGCGATTAGCTCCGCGCATTGTTTTTGTTACTTTCCATAGTGAAGTGTTACTGTTAACTGCTGTGTTGACATATTTTGCAAAGTCATCTCTTTTGATTTTCGTCGTTTCTCTCCTGACTTGTGCACGCAATCTATTGTATTCTGTTTTGTCTATCTGGTGGTGTGTGCGTTGGTATTTCTGTCTTGCCTTGTTTTTTTAGTGTGATAATATAGTCCAGGTTAGGGTGGTCGGTTTTAAGTTGTTCTCTTCTGGTAACATATGTTGTTGTGTGTTTTGCACAGTCTTTCATGGTATCTGTTAAGATTTTTATTGCATCCTCAACTGTGTTGATTGTTGTAAGTTGCAGTGCAGGAGGGACCCTTTCCCTCAGCATGTCTTCGTAAGCTGTCCAGTTGTGTATTGGAGTTTTTGTCTGTTTATATTTTGGTGTAGTGCTTGCATGTGTATACATTTCACAGAGGACTGGGTTATGGTCTGAGTCCAGCTCATTTAGTGTCGTGAGTTCCATGTGAGTTTCTGTTACATTTGTGATCATAATATCGAGTACATCTCCAGGAGCTCCATTTCTGTGATAAAATGTGGGGGAGCTTGGGGCTCTTATGGTGTAGCTGTGTAGTGACGCGTGTTCCGCAAGTCTTCTTCCCGGAGCATTGGTGGTGCGTGAAGACCATTCGATGTTTTTACAGTTTAAGTCCCCTGCTATTATGAATTTATTGTTTTGTGCCATGATAATTTCTAGTTCTTTGGGGTCGAAAGTTTTTCGTGGGGATCGGTAAATTGAAGAGATTAGTATTTCTAATGTGTTAGTTTTGAGTACTATGCCTATAGCTTCAATGTTCACTAAGTTTGTAAATGTTATGGGGTAGTGTTGTAACTCTGATTTTATGAATAAAGCTGTGCCTTGCCCAGAGTTGTTTCTGTAGCATGTGTATCCTGTAATATTCATCCTTTGGTTAGTACTGATTTGTGTTTCATTGATCAATGCTATAGATATACCATATGTTTGTAAAACTTGCTGGAACTCGTAGAGCTGTGATCTAATACCACATGCATTCCAATACAAAATGTTGATCTGCTGTGTATCATCAGGTGCATCCATTTTATTTGTGACATGAAAATAAGGCCTGGAATGCTTCTATAAATATTAATTGATTGTCAAAGGTTGATTGGGTGTTTGCCCATTGGTTGGCATAAGGGCGAATACAGGTGATCATCTGAGTTATTGGCATTGCATTGAGGAAAGCATTTATTTCTGAGATGTCTGAGGAGTCTTGTTGTGCAGTGATTTTGGTTTGACTGTTTATTAGCTTAGAACTCAGGTTCGTGTTCGAGTCCCTGTGGGTGTGAGCTGTAGAGGAGAGTTGGTGGACTGTTGGTTGTTTCTGTGCCTGATGTTTTTTGGTGAGTGATTTTGTAGCCTGTTGTGTCTCCTGGGTTTCTGTTACTGTTTGTTGGTTAGTTTCGTTTGCACTAATTTTTAGTGGGTTTCGGTGTCGTTGTCTTTGAGGCAGTGGTGCCACATTTTTGACAGTTCTAGGTTCTTCTGGTGGTACTTCTGTGTGTAGTTGTGGAAAGTTGCTTTCATTTACTGTTGGCACTTGGTCTGCGATGTGAGGTGTGTTGTTCCTGTTGTTCTTACGGGTGAGATATGCATTTACTGCTTCGATGTATTTTGGGCACTTTTTGTAGTTGGCCGCGTGATCTCCATGGCAGTTAACACACTTTGCAGGCTGTGAGCGGTCTTGCTTGGGGCAATCAGTATAGTGATGGTCTCCTATACACTTAACGCACCTTGAGGGTTTGTTGCATCCATTTTTTGTGTGGGTGAATTCTTGGCAACGTGTACATTGTGGGATGTCTGGCTGGTTGGGTTTGTATTCTTCTGCTTGGAAGCGTGTGTAATTAATTGCCCTCAGTTCATAAATTTGATCTCGGGTTGTGCCTGGTGCAAAGCTGACTATAAATTTGTCTGTGGGTTGTGGGAGTTTGGTTCCTGTTTTTTCCTCTATGCTGTAAAACATAATTTGTTCTACTCTAGTTGCTGTAATGTCCTTTTCCTGGAAGCCTGCTATTATTTCCTGGTGGGTCATGGTAGGAGGCAATTTACTGAGGACCAGTTGCAGATGTTTGGTACGGTTGCTAGAGTACCAGTGTGATGGCATATTTGGGTTTAATTTTAAGGCTTTGATCATGGCTTCCTTATCTGACTGTGTTGTGAGGATGATACGGAGAGATTTTGCTGCTGTGTACAATACTTCATAATTAGCCTTACAGTGTAATCTGCACATTGACATGACTTCCTGATATTGGTGGCCATTTTGTATATTTATTTCATGTCGTTCTGGTTTTTGTTTTTGGGTTGCCTGGCTCCCAGTGCTTGAATGAGTTTCAGGTAAGGTTTGACTGTTCTGATGTGTTTGTTTAGAGTGTTGTGTTGAGGACTCACGTTTTCTTCTGGTTTTTCCTTTAACTTCATGAAATGGGGCCTCATTTTCTGTATGCTCTAACTCTTCTGGATTAATTATACTTTTGGACTGTGTGTGTTTTGGGTGTTGTGTGCATCCTTTATCCTCTAAGCTGTATTCTGAATCCGAGCTGCAATCACTAGAATCAGAACTAGGGTTGTAGTCAACGGGCAAAGAGTTCGACTCATTGTCAGTCCGCTTTGGTGTCACCTTGGTTTTTGGCTGTAATTTAGGCATTTTTTTTATCCCTTCTCTTTATGGGGCATTTCCCGATCGTGGAAAGTGCCCGAAAACACTGAGAGTTTAATAGTTATATATAAGTAGTAGTGTGGTTATAAGTGTAATGACTTGTTTGGCAACGCCTAGTTAGTGAACTGAGATCCACCCACTGCCACTCGTCAGGACTAGTTAGCTGACTTGTGGCTGGGCCGTGGTTTCTCAGCTGTGTATCCCTATAGCGATTACCGAACGTCCTGGACGTTAGAATTGACTTGTATGTAAATAGTGATAGCTGTGAAGGCCTTCGGATAGTTCCGAACTCCCTGGCTGCTCGGCGAAAATCCGGGCTTCTTGGCTGCTCGGTGAAGATCCGAACACCCTGGCTGCTCGGCGAAGCTTCTGGGAAAAACCATGGGTTTATATAGGGTAAAGCCCCTTATCGTGCTCAGCCAATGGGAGACGAGCTGTCTCCTGATTGGTCGCGCTGCATGTGTTGGCTCTGATTGGTTGTGGTGGGTTGAGTGTTTGTTTTTATTTTGTGCTGTAAATTTGTTTCTCTTTTAACCAATGGGATCCACATATTTTTTAATTCAATGCTCTGTTGACTGAAAATATTGTTATTGCTAATAATAAAAGCTGATTCTTTTATTTTTCTTTTAATTTTATCAGTTTCCTGTGTAAGTGGTTTAGAGTTTTCCCAAAGGATTTTGTGGCTATTTTCCCATGCATGTTCGGCCAGTCTAGATTTTTGAGTTTCGCCTTTTTTGCAATTGTTTTTATGTTCTTTTATCCAGTCTCCCCATCATCTGATCCTCAGTTAGTAGGCTGGGATTGATTGGAGCGGCTCTCATGGTCGTAGGGACTCACGCACTACTCCACGAGTTTAGCTAGCCACTTGCTGACAACACTTACCTCACTATACAGACATCACTCCAGCTTAGCTGGAGGGGAGCTTAACTCCCCCGCCGTTTACACAAACACGTAATTTGATTAATGGCAACAACCCCCCTCCAGCCTTAAATACGGGTCCGGAGTCCAGCTAAAACAGTTACACGCGCCCCGCCGCCGTTCCAATGATTTGAAACTAGACTGTCGGGGTGCATTTGATTTTACAAACACCCAGCGAGTTATGGAAGCTTCGGCTTTCGGTCTCGCGACAGCACGGCCTCGGATGGCACATGAGGAAACGGCGGCGGCAGTCTCCTCATCAGTCGCACTCGTGTTCTTGAACCCTGTATGTCTACCTGACGACTGGAACATATTCCAGTTCCCGAAACGTCGTTAATACTGACTGTTTGGAAAACTACTGTGTTTTGTTTCGTCTCATCATTTGTGTCGTTTGTTGTTTTTTCTGTTTGTGTCCGACATATTTGTGTTTTGTTTAGTCTCATCGTTGTTTTGTTGTATTTCTGTTTGTGTTTTTGTCTCGTCTCATCATTGTGTCGCATGCCAACTTAGCTATTTTTATATTCATGTTATTTCTTTTATTTTCTGTTTGTTCATTGTTTTTTTTTTATCTGACCAAATTCCAGTTTTGGAATTTCATGTTGTGTATGTATCCTGATGACTAAAGCATACTCTGCTTGTTTATGTTTTCTTGTATTATTTTTAGTTTCCTTTTAACAGTCATTTATTTCGCAATGGAGTATGTCCAAGTAAATAAACACAACAGAATCAGAGATGTTATAACAAATGTATGACAGAAAAATACAGCTTAGAACCACACATTGCAGAACCAAGTGCGTTAGAAACGTTTTACAACAGAAATTCACATGTTAGAACCAATATATAGCAGAACAACATATGTTAGAACATACGTACGTCAGAAGCACACAACCTGTTGGTGACTGTGTGACGTACATGGCGCCTACCACAGTTGAATGAGACGTGTTGTCATCTTAGGCCATTATGTTTTATCTCTGTACGTTGACGTGTAGGTAGTCGCGTTCGCAGTATGAAGAACACTTTTAATATACTTGAAAGGCAGCGATTATTAGTAACAATATTGGCAATTCACCTACCGGCGGTTAATAATATGCTAGTTATTCAGTTAAACACAACCCATGCTTTTGTAACACAAATGGTTGTTGGCAAAGAGGTAAGGGAAAACTTGACACAGCATATATTTCCGTTGTTCTTAGATGTCTCCGCAGCGACACTCGCGCGTGCTGTAAGCTACATCTTGAATGCGTCGTAAAGTGGCCAAGAAAGCCTGACGTTTAATTCTTGTGGAATAGTCAGACGTCCTCTTATTACTGGAAAGGCACTTTTTAGCACAGACACTGCCACAGAGTATAATACCGTGCAAATGAGCAGTAGTGACATTTGGTTAGTCTCAGCTGTGTTTTATCTTGACGAGAGTGTTGTTTCAAGTACTAACTCATTACCACCATACTTATGTGCTGTACATTGTCACAACCGCACCAACTTTAAGTTCGTTTTGAACGTAAACTGTGCACCATACGCACTTACAACAAGAGTGTCGATTTCGTTACTCATGTCGTGCTGCTCAATAAATCGTCTTCAAACATCTTTGTATCAAGACTGTGTAAAAGTAGAATGCAATATGGAGGGTGGCTACCACTGTTTGTACAAGTTCTTATCACTTCCCTTATAATTCACTTTACGTACTAGGTTCCTGCATGATTTCTGCTTGTTTTTTCCTGAGGTATTATCTGCGGATGTTTTTCGGTTAAATTTAAACTTACTATTTATACAAATGTAATCAGTTTATAATCCTTTTCTGGACATATGACATATAAACTGAACGTGCTGGAGAGTTATTTACACAACTTGCAATAGTATTGTTTAAATAAATCTTAAGTCCTGTCTACTTTACTGCATGTACTTTGCATGACCATTCATCTTCAGGTTATCACTGGTGGCATAATAAGAAGTAAAACAAATTGGGATAAAATGTGTAATGCAAATACATAGTCTACAGCGAGGCTAAATCGATTTTATTTACTATTTTCGGGTATGAAATATCATAAAATACCGGCTTGGTGTGGGTAGAAATATTCCTACAAAAATTGTAATAAAAATAAAAAAATTGATAAATAGAATGCGGGAATCATTTCGTGTCAACGAAATTCTAGTCATCGACAATTTAGTAGTGATCCTACTATATACGGTCAACATGATTTTCTCCAAGCAGCTGATTAAAATACTTTTTAGACTTACACATCCTGGAATACTATATAAGTAGGCCTTTGTCAAGGAAAAATTTTAGAATAAAATTAATGGGGATGTGAGAGAGTTATACCGCCTTTTAATAACGAGGTGTTAAGAGGCGACGAGAGTGAAGTGAGGTGAAGGGACAACACTACAGCCATGCCTGAGCCAGGATTCGAACTTAGGACCTCTCGCACCGTTGACTGGCGTCTTAAGGCTGTTCAAGTGTGAAATTAATTATTTTATTTGAGTGCGAAATTATGTCAGTTTTGTAGACGTCACTTAAGACTGGATTTTCCTCTTATGGAATAAATTTAGCGTGCATAGTATTCAAATAACGGCATGTCAAAGTCAAAATATGCATAATTACGGGCTCACACAACCAAGGAAAACTATCATACATACTGAAATGAAATAATTTACACTGAGATTAGATGTCGAGACCTAATGGCCAAAAGTTATAAAAACATAAAAGGACGCATCTTCGTATTTTAAAAAAATTGCTGAAAATAAGGTTTTTAATGTTGAAAATTATCGACTTCTTAGGTGCACTCACTACATATGAATACCGGTTTCTTTCATTCAAATATTTTGTTTTCTGCAAATAGCAGCATTCTTCCTGATTACAACGATACCAAGTTTATAGCAATGCGAACTATGGACTCGTTGTGATGTGTGTGCCCAGTAACAAGTGCGCGACATCTTCTACGACGCGACGATCAGCCATGGCGAGGTGTCGTGCAGCCGCGATAAGCTACTGTACGGTGGCGCTCCTCCGCTCCTCGTGGCATCTCTGCCAACTGCATGGAGGAGTTACGATGTGCGGATGGCTCACTGGGTAGTTGGTTTTATCATGACATTTTTTTGATAGGAGCGGTGTCGGTCATCGGTGGCATAGTCGTAGTTGTTCTAGTAAACAGTGACGTAGCTATTTGTTACTTCTTTGACTCTTTTCAACATTGTAAAATTTCAGAGACGTACGTGAACAGGCACAGACACAGACTTACAATCACAGTAGAAAATATAATATTCAACGAGCGATTTTGAAAGAAAAGAAACTGATTCAGTTCATATCACCTAGTAGCAAGAAGGATACAACGTATAAGTAACACTTTTTAATGTTGCCCGTACTCATTATTTAAATTTTATTTCTTAGTCACTTTTCCCTGTTCACATTTGTCTTCAAAGCAGTTACTACGTTAACAAGTGATCCGCAAGAATTAATGTTCCGAATCTGGGAAAAATATGTAAGAGAAAGTGCGAGTTTCAATCCCATTACGTTTTATAATTATAGAATTGACATTTCCGCATTACATTCCGTTTTTTAATTACTTTCCCTTTTATTAAAAATTTTATTGCTTGTGTCAAATGCCTTTGGTTTTCATTCTCAATAGCAAAGAAAAGATGCAGTACGACGTCCCATTAAAATTTCACTTTCATTTATATCTTTCTTTATAATACACAATAAAATATGTAATACAACTTACTGGTATCAACGCAGTTCGTTTTTTGGTAAAATGCGGCACAGCATTGTAGACGATGAACCATGAATGTGCACTTCACTTTTATGCTAGTGTTAATGTACAAATTTATTGTAACGATGATTTGTATGCTTATTGTAAAAGTATATATCGTACATTACGAAAATCAGTTCTCAAATATCAACAATGTGTGCCTAAAAATAAAACTATATACTGTATGTAAATTAGTCATAGCAGATAAATGAATACTTAATACACAATAATAATATACAACAATAATATCTAAATATATTTTACTAGCAGTTTTTACAAATTGTATATTTAGCGCAACATAAAACAATTCATTTACTTATATATATATATATATATATATATATATATATATATATATTTATTCATTTTTTTTTTAATACTGCTGCGTGAGGTGGTTATTTTTATCCTAAACACGGTTTGTGAAAATAAAATTATGTGATTAGTCGTGGGGTCTTTATGTGTCTCTCATTTTATGTGCGTATGGGGATTTCCATTTACAGTCACTGTATGACAACTTAAACATGGAATTGTGTACAATTTGCAAATTTATAACTGAATTATTTTACAGTCATAAGGCAACACTGAATGAGACAAATTAGTCGTATTCTTCAAGAACTGACACTATCAGTATAGCTGTATCACCTGAAGGCCGAGGGTCTGTATCTGTAGGCTTATTTTGTTGTTTCGTAGAACACATATAACGTTTTGGTTTAGCTGCATAAAGTTACGTGAAATACATTCGCGATGGAGGTCGTAATATAGTAACAAAAGTTATTTTACTAAGGAATTTGTCATTTTTCTTTTTAGTAACTTATTTACACTCTAGTTTTAAAATTAATTAACAGAAAATCTCCTCTAATTCAGTCCAAGTAAACTCACAGAAATAAATAAGCAGCCCCGCTTACGGTGAAATATAACTGGCAAATGTCAACAGCCCCGCACTAAAGACAACGGTCGTCCACTCTTCACAGCTGGAGGGCCGAGAAGACTACGCGCCCGCGCGCAGCCCGATCTTGCTTACAGCTGACGGCAGGGCCATGTTGCCAAACTGCCCTAAACCCAGTGTTGTGACCTCTAATTCTCAGCCCTCCCGCTATCCGCCTCTCATTCTGCGGGCCGAACGGGCAGCTCTCTTCTTTCACAGAGGGGTCGCTCACGACGAAACGTCTGGAACACCTAACTGGGAGTTGGGTGATCATAGATACGAATAAAGATGTACCTTGACAATCGTAGTCCAAAATGCATTTGTACAGCTAACAGTCAATGCTATTGAATTTCACATTAATTTCGTTGTATAAAACAGTGCAAACATAAAAGCCGCAAAAACATAATCGTCGTTGCTGTAGTACGAATTTTTCAGTCCTTTAAGAATAGTAATGAGCAAAGTATGTAATCGTATATATTTCCGAGTAACAAAGTGTCAATTCACGAGTGTTACTGACATCCAGTTTTGTTTCTTGCATGTGTTACAAAAATGTTCGTTAATTTTAATTTTTAATTGTTTATCGTTGCTTAATGCAAACTCAAATATACACAAAGATATGTTATTGTCACAACTGATGCGAATTGTAATCATCGAACACTGAAAGAAAAATTACGTAGTAAATATACTTCTTCAAATTATTTGTTGCCATAGACAATTTTTTGTGACCATGATTTCTAGCGGTGACTACTAAATTTATTTATTTGTACTGAGTGCAACACTATTTGACAGTGTGCCAATATT
>PNEQ01052649.1:0-22186 GCA_003012365.1 Medauroidea extradentata | reverse complement strand
AAAAAAAAAAAAAAAAAAAAAAAAAAAAAAAAAAAAAAAAAAAAAAAAAAAAAAAAAAAATACAACCATAGAAAAAAGCGTTAGACTTTGAACTATGCTGGCCATAAATAAAATAATTCGTCACCGCTTAAAGTCCCACAGAAAAAAGGTTAATAGTAAAGCACTGCACACCGGCTGAATAACTTGCGCGGAGAGGCAACAATACATTACATAAGCAAGTCAACGGCACCCTTAACGCTCCTGTCTCACACACAAACATTCATACACACACAAATGTAGCCTATCTAGGGACGCCCCTTAACGGTGGAAAACAATTTCCGTCAACAGTAAATAATAACTGCAGAACCACTGAACATTTAGTCACCATTATTGTCATCGTCGCTCGTTTAACGATTGTTCACGTGGCAAAAATTCAAAATTTTATATTTGCACGACATAGTGTTCGTTTTATTGACGTTACTTGTGACTAAATTTTCCACTTGTAAAATTTGTTTAGCTCTCATAGATTTGCCATAGCGGCATGTCAAAGTCAGAATTTACAAGTTACGGGAACATAGTAATAACAAAAACCAGATGACTTACTCGAATGAAATAATTTACACTGAAATGAGATACTATGGACCATAAGCTAAAATATTTAAAAACACCCAACAAAGGCCTCGTCTTTTTTTTTTAATGTCGTAAAGGAAGTAAATTGTCATCATTTTCAGATTTTTAAAAAAGTACCAAGGATTTACATTATTCGTTTTTACATATTTCAGCATATAGCCTAATTATTTCACTCTAATAAGTCACCCGGTTTTTGTTATTACTATGTTCCCGTAACTTGCAAATTTTGACTTTTACATGCGGCTATGAGAAAACTATAAGGGCTAAACAATATTTACATGTGGAAAACGAAGTCTCAAGTAACGTCTATAGAACGAATACTACGCCGTACAAATATAAAATTATGAATTTTTCCCACGTGAACGCCCTTAATGAAACATTTTCTTCACACGGGTATTCAGGTCTGAGTTCAGTATGACTTGCTCACAATGGAATAAAACTAGAATAGCATCAACCTTCATCTATTTGTAGCGTGGCAGTTATACATGACGTGTGGAAATAGCCTTCATGTTGGCATGTGCACAGGAGGTTCGAAGTTCTGTCCCCGCACCCGGCGGTCATAACTCTATATTATTGTCCCCGTAACTTTTAACTGCACAGGCCGTGTACTGGCGTGATGGTGCTTCGCTCAGTGGGCCAAGGATTTCAAAGCTCTTGTTTCGCAATACGTGAAACTTCGGTATGCTAGTTCCGAACACGGCCACATGCTGGTAGGCTATCAACTGTGGCGCGTGTGTTGTAAGAGACCTACTGACTGATAATATCTGTGTATACCGCTCTAGGCGGGCCGTCAACAGAGAACACACGTCGTCCTGTTTCATTTTAACTGCGCTTGCTAAATGCCAACTATCAATGGAAAAAAAAAGGTCATGGTTGACGTAGAAAGAGGGAGTGTTATGAACACAAGAGAAAAAAAAATCGTACTTTGGCAAGAAAAACTTTTAAACTAATGTCAAAACATATATCGGTCTAGGCACTATACAAGAATGTCGCGGGCCATTTAAAGTAGTCTAAATTTTCCAAGTACCTGTGAGGACAAGTGTGATATATTTTTATGAGCTGAGTGTTTGACGTGAAAGAAAAACCTTCGACGGCCTGTCACACTTAAAAAAATGTTTTGAACTATACAAAAAAATCTTGAAACTGACTGCCAAAAAAATTGTGTCACATAAAACAAATGTCATAAAATGTACAATAGTTTTCTTTTTGTAAATATACAACTATTATTTGTAAATACACAAACATTTGCGTAAATATACACACATATTTGTACACTCACAAGCATTTTCCGTAAAGTTTAAACTACAAATTTTTTTTTGTAAACTAGTTTCCAAATAATTTTTTTTTTTTTTCGCAAAAGTACAAATATTTTTTTACTGTGTAGATCTAATGGTAAAAGTGCATTTTAGTTAATGTTCAACATCCCGTTGCTCAGAGTAGTTGAAAAATGCACAGTGTACAACAATGTTGTAGGCTGAGATTTGACACATAAAAAAAAAAAAAATTAAATAGGTACTTTTATATTTAATAAAAAATTCTGAATTTTGAAATGAAAATTTAAAAATCCAAAAATTTTTTAAAAATACAATTATATATATTTCTTTGTTTTTATATTGTGTCAAATCACAGCCTACAACACTGTTATACACTGTGAATTTTTTCTGTTTGGTATGTCAGTTGGTTTTAGTGGCGTACATAAAACCGTAAAGTGCAAATATTGACGTTTGCGATTCATTACGCAAAATCTATGAGAGATACACGAGGAAGATTTAATCAAAATTTATGTCTAAAGTAAGAAAAAATATCTGATACAAATACAAAAATAAAAAAGACGTTAAAAACTGAGGTGAACCGCGCCTTTAAGCAGCGACCATATCATTTTATTCGTGGAATGTCTGTAGCAGAGTTCAGTGCACAATTAAAAGTTTCGCAAGTTTCGTCACAACATTTTGAAGCACTGTAGTTTGAAATAGCTGTGTTGGAGGGCTTCGAAAAAGTATTTTTCATGAGAATGGTGTCATAGCAATGACATTCCATCTTTGTCTGAAGTGAGTTTATTTTTGTACATCGGACCAATGGGCACATGTGGTATAGTTTCGTTCGAAAACGTATTTACTAACGTAGTAGGCGACCCCCTTAACAAACGTGCTAATATCCGTAACTTTGTAACGTTCGAGTCTACAACCTCACCATCAAACTGCAAGTCTTAGCAAACTGTCGTGAGACTGTTCTACGTATAGGCGGTTTGGGATAAAATTAGCACTCAAAAGAGCCAAGCTAAAGTTCTATTTTCAGTCAATTCGTATCTTTCCGCGCGTAACGACAAACGACGGGAAATGTATAACCTATCTGGTAACGTCACTTGTTGTTTGCGCGTGTAAGATAAATTGTGCAGTCTGTATGAATCGATACAGTTTGATAAAAAACATGTATTTATTATATACAGTACAATTACGTCGATTCCGGTCGATTTTGGTTCAGTATTGATATATTTAAATAGGAAAATACACGTAACTATATTGTGTAATTTCGCTACCAACCATACAAGCAGTAAGGGAACTGTTGTTAATTTTGAATTATATGCAGTAACGGTTAGTGATAATTTTCGAAGGTTTACTGCTCACTTTATCACGAACGAACTATATACAGGGTGGGGCAACATAACTTCCTTTTTTGAAATATGCGCCATTCAGGCCGTATATATCGTAGCGGGGCGGGAATGATCTCATTCGAGAGGCGCGGGTGTAAAGTTTTGTTCCACGCCGCGATAAGTCGCCACCATGCGTTGGAACAGCGACGAGCGTGCGTTTGCCGCCGAGGCGTATTTTTCAGACGGCTCGATGGATTGGACTTAGAAGACATTTGATTGCAACAAGACGGAGCAACGGTCCACACTTCAAGGGCATCCATGGTTGCTTTAAGGGCACACTCCCCAGAGCTCCTCATCTCAATAAGGGGTGATTTGGAGCTCCCATGAGTTGGCTTCATGTGATGTTTTACGGGGTTATTTGAAATCCCGTGTTTACGCCAGTCGTCCAAGGACACTACACGTCCTGAAGACCAACATCCGGGCAGACATTGCCAGCACACCCACTCTACGCTGGTAAGTGTCATGAGAAACGCCAGAAATTGGCTTACTCAGTGTATGGACAATGTTGAGCTTCACCTACCTGATCTGATTTTAAAAACTATGTAAATCGAAACTTTAGATATGTAACTATATTATGAAAACTAAACAGGAAACTTTCTTATTCATATAATGGGTTTTATTGCCGTGTTAAAAAAGGAAGTTATGTTGCCCCACACTATACATAGAGGTTACATAAATACCTCAAAACGGTGTCTGCTATTAACGAATGCTTTATCTGGACATACGAATCAGTATTAGTAATACACATATTGTAGGAAGTGTTACACAAACTCTCTGTTTAAAAAAAATAGAATACTGATATTAGGATTTCTCCTTCTATAAACCCCCGGAAACATCCAAAAATTTTAATATCAAGTAACCATTAGTAAGGTATATTCTTTTATACCTACCTCGATGTTCATGAATACTATATCAGTCATTAAGCAAGTAACTGAATCACCTTCATCAAGAGTCTGCCTTTGGTTAATTGTTTATTTATTTATTATGGTTAAATACATATTATATAGTAAAATTTAAAAAAAAATTGGCACATACAATTATAAAATAATATTATCAAAAATTCTTAAGTCCTTGAATTAATGAACGCATAACTATCAGCTACAAAGTTCATAAAAATATTTATTATACAATTTGTTGAAAGACGAAATTAATCACGGATGTCAAAAGTCCTCGGTAAACTACAAACGATAAGCAGTTAAAATACATTAAATAATGCAACAAATTTCTCTACTGAATTCCGTAAAAGCGACATCCTCCACCCAATTACATTTTGTGTCCGCTTGGTTGCAAGAATTGCCAATTTACGAGGGACAAAAATTTAGTAATGACGTTCATTCAAATAATTCAACAGCGTAATGGCTGCCGCGTGTAAACGAATTAAATACAACGGCACCCTTGGGGTTAATACACTGAGATAAATGGCTCTAAAAAATACGCATCGTATTACTGTTACCTCTATTACTATACCTTATATTACAGACAATATTTTCTTCGTACAACCCAACACACACATACACACACACATACTCGTATCGTTTAAATACTAGCGGTGTATCAAGAATTTAATATTTTAGATGAGACTATTTACAAACGTCCCTTAGTTTGGACCTCGCGCGAAATAAAAATCTCCCGACTCCCCTAGTCGCCCGGAGATACCTGATATTGTTACAGCAAATGCCTTCCTGTGTCTGAGGCAGGATACAGTGCATTATTGCATACCTAGCTAAAAGAGCTAATAATAAGTAGGGCTAGGAATTATCCGCGGTCGCGAATTTTTCTCGCTAATTTGTAAGCAGCGAAAAAAAGTACCAAAACTTAAAGAAACTATGTGAATTTTCCCCGCGAATATTAAACTTGTGATATTAATTGAAATGCTGAGACGAAGGAGGAAAAGATTCCACTTTGGCCAACTTTCGGGAAAACAAGGAAAAACTGCTTTGACACTAAACTGTAGGTTGAATTGGAAAACTTTCAATTAGACATTTGTTTGTTAGGATTTAAGGAAATGGAACACTGCCTGAAAAAGAAAATACATTTTATGTGCTGAAAGTTATATGCAATCAAAGGGGACGGAATGTTTTCTTTTTTAATCTCATTGAGTCAAAGGCATTATGAAACCCAATCAAAAAACAATTTGCAGATATGTTTTCATAATATGAGTGTTGTTAAGTACTATAATAGTATGAGTTATATAATAATACCGACACTGTACTAACCTCACATTCACAATATCTCATGTTGCACATTTACAACACTGTATAATATATAAACAAAAGAAACACTACCGCAGAGACTCTTACTGCGAACAGCATATCATACCATAACGCTGAGGTTAAGAAGGGAATAATTTCCTTTGACATAAAACTTTAAAATTCAATGTCATTTAGCGGTGTAAAGATTTATAGAGCCCTTGATTTCTTTGTCTCAATTAATGCAGCTACATGTAAAGTACAACTTGGTTATATCAGTTCATTTTCCGTAAAATATGGAATATTTTCCTTTTTCATTTCACCCATTCAATTAATCACACATATTATTATTAAGTTTTATTTTTTGATATGATATTGACCTATCAAAGCAAATTAACGGTTTATTTAGTGTACTTAGAAAACATAAAATCAGCCATCCATATAATTCAGAAGCGATACATCGAAGTTCGACCTCCAACATGTTTTAACAATCGACACGAAAGACTGAATTCAAAAGATGGCGTCGTCTGTGTTTACCGTTTTACAACGGTGAATTGTGGAGTCACGTCGCCTCTTTCTGCTGTGACAACAGAAAATGTAAGCAACACTAGTTAAAACATTCTAACGACAAAATAAGAGGTAAAAAGTCTGATTAAATAACTTGATATTTTTTTACGAAAAACCCGATTTTTACGTTTAAAACAACTACTTATGACATTTCAAAACTAGCACTATAAGTGTGCCGACCAAAGAGGCCAGTCACGGATTGAATTAAGGCCGACAGAACAATAGTTAGCTCGCCAGCCGAAGGTGAATGCGAACTGATAAATCGCGGCGGGTGGGGGACACAAGTGGGTTAGCTACGACACGCCTGGTCAAACTCTAAGAACATGCTTCGTAATGAATCCTCTCCCTAGTCGGACAAGACCTGCGAATCCAATAATTAATATTTAAACCCCCTCCCCTCCACCGCAAAAGGCACTGGCGCCGTTTGTCAAGATGAGATATCTTTTGTACAGCTGAGGATTCTAGTTGATCGCCGGATGCAAGTCCGTCAGCGACTAGAGCAGAACCTCCAAAATCCTTTGCTCTGCCCACCGCAAGAACCAGCTAGGTACAGTTAGTAAAAAAGCCAACGCCGAATCCAAAAGGTTCAGAATTGTTGTATTCTTTAGTGCAACGAGATCACATAACGTCCTACTTAACTATATTAAACTGGCTAAACATGGATGTGCTTATTTCACGTTTTGTGTCAACAAAAATAATCCTCACTAAGAAAATGCCATGGTATCTAATCGAAAAGATAAATAAACAAAAACTACAGCAAGTATATCAAACTAGGTACACAACGAATTCACAGGTTCCACGACATAAAAGTACAACATTTAAAACATGTTTCAGGTACCTCTCTTGCAGTCACTGGAATGCTCTGCAGGAGGCTGTGAAATACAGTAATGTTATTTTCAGAAAGAAACTTTAACGATTTCTGCTGATGCAACAAAAAGGAACTGAAATAATGACAACTTGTGAGACTGTTTCTGGTTTACATGCCTTACGATTGCTAGCATAGGTTTTTGTAAGTTTAGGCTAATTTTGAACTTTCAGATTACTGTTTGTTTTTGTTTGTTAAAGATAAATATCTCGTAAAGACAAATAACTACCACCTTATGTAACTTAACTGAATAATTTATAGGTTTAAGATTAATAATATAACATCAACAGTATGTAATTTCTGTTGTTGTTTTGTTTGAACACGATTTGTTGTAAACCGGCCAATGGCCGAACACTTCGTGGATAAATAAATACAGGAATCACAGGCCCAATAACTGATAAATCGCGGCGGGTGGGATACAAAAGTGGGTTAGCTACGAAGGACACGCCACCTTAACAAAGGGTGAGGCCTGGTCAACATCTAAGAACATGCATGCTTCGCAATGAATCGTCTCCCTAGTCGGACCAAACCTGCGACCCTTATCATGAATCTTTCAATTCCCTCCTGGCCAAGAGGAGATCTCTTTTGTACAGCTGGGGATTCTGCTGCATCGTCACCGACTAGTGCAGGATCTGGAAAATTCCTCGCCCTGCCCACCGCAAGGACCAGCTATAGGTGAGGGAACCACAGGCCCAATCCCCGTCGGGACTAACTGCAGCCTATACCGACAGGCGCTCATATAACGTCCTGTTTCCTCGTGTCAAGAAACACGCCGAGAAGATGAGCGAATCCCGCACTAGTTCCCGAGATCACACGGCGTTAGGCATCCATCTATTCATCCTGATTCTTTGCAAACTGTAGTGTGACTGCAAGGTGCAGGAAAAGGATGTCTCATAGTTGCTACGTCTTGATACATCAATATATATCAATAGCGAAAAGAATTGTTAACACACGCAATAAATTATTTGGAAACATACCACGCCAATGTACAAAGTGACACATTTGTGGCATAAAGATTTTTACACCAATCAGTTCCAATGCCTTATCCGCAGCTCTGCTTCGTGAACAGTGATTGGATGTTTTAAACTCTCACTTGTCTTGGGGGTTCTACTGGTAAATCACAGACGTATGGCGTTACAATAACCTTATTCTGATTGGTACAGTCAAATAAGAGACGTGTGTGAATAAACGCTACGCCAACAACAATGAAGGAGAGCTGTCGATGTATACGTATGGCATTGAAACAAATTGGTGCAAAAATCTTATCACAACAAACTCCTGGCTCTACCAATGCATAATGTTAAGAAAGTAGATATCGATGGTGTTTTGGTAGAAGTTCGTAAGCCTCATTGCAGAATTTTAACATAATAATTATTTCTTTGATAACTAATTAGTGAATATTTTTAGAAAATGTACACATAGGCCTACAACTTATGGTTGTGCAAATCAAATACATAGCCCGACAAATCAACAGAATGGTTCAATTAAGTTTGAAAATATCTTATTTAAATTTAATAACATGTGGCTTACAACCCTTTTGCCAAAACACCATCGATATGATAGATACATGTCAGGGATCGTAAACGTTTCTGTACTAACAGACCTAAGTATGTATGTTAAATGTCCCCTTCTGTGTATGAGTGTAATCATTCTCTTAGAGTTTGTATTTTATTCTTCACATTATAGTTTCATCTCGGTATTCCAGAGTTTGTGCGTTTAAGACAAAGCTCTCTTGTTTAGACTTTTAAAGTGATAATAATTTTTTACGCATAAACATGAACAGATATCACAAATACGTTCAGCAGTTTTGTTTAAAATCGTCTTCTCCATGTTGAGTGATTTTTTTTCAAGGCGTAGTAGATACTATGGTTTTAGCTAATTATGTGAGTAACTAAATTCTGGTTAATTTACTTTTGAAACAAAACCGTTTAATTTCTTGTTTTGAGAACATCAACTAGGACGGCAAAAAACACTTTAAACATAATTTTAAAACAAATATTTGATGTCTGCTCTCGTTGAAGCTTAAACAATACACATTATCGCAAAAAAAAAAAAGTAGAAACAAGAGAGCCTGGTTGTTTGTAGAGGAACAAGGCGGGAACTGCCGATATTATGGTTGTTTTCTCGTGATACTCCCGCTTCCCTTGCCCGCTGCAATCGCAGCTTCTCTATCCACACCTCATTTCATCTCATCCATTCTCAAGATCGCCCAAAAATACCACGTCTATCCCAAGGGCTGTGCGATATTCAATACCGACCCTTCTTCAAAAGTGGAAACGACGTATATAATTTCTAGTTCTTTTGTTCACACACAGAATCATGCTTATATGACATACTGTAGCTTTGTAAGCCATCTTCGCCGAAACTGGAATGTCTTGTTCTTCGTATTCGTGAAACAAGATGTATTTAAATATAGCTGAAGTCATTGCATACAATGCAATCGTTTGAAGGTATCTGCCTGGGTGGACGTATTTAGCACGTTCGCAGCATGGGAGTATGAGAGCGGTAAGGACGAGACAGCACACACATCGCGCCTCACACTAGCCTCTACGCGCAAGTCACTGAACTGTCCGTGCAGTCTTCTCGTCGACAACACGCCTCTATGAGACATCATCATTTTATGATGTAATATTGAAGATAAATATGAATTGTACCCGCCTTTTAAAATATACTGCGCCAAGATTCTCATACCAACAAAGGACAACAAAAACACCAATTTTCGGCCACTAGTAAAAATGTTTTAAGGCTATTCAAGACTAGTGAATATCAGCACTCTCTTAAATTCTTACGAAAGTCGGAAGATATGCTCTAAATCACGTAAATAGACATCTATAGCGGTCGCAGACACTGTATAAAGGCTAGTGCGTGCTTCAGTCTGAGGAAGGACATGGAAGGGAGAGGTTACGTCGCTTAATCTCTCTACCCACATAAGAAAGGCGAGTGTAAGAAATAGTCGTGTCGAAGAAGAGGACACGCACTTGTTACTGCACACATACACCACAATGAGTCGACAGTTCGCATTGCTATAAACTTGGTAGCGTTGTAATCAGGATGAATGCTGCTATTGGTCAAAAACAAAATATTTGAATGAAATAAAACGGTATTCGTTTTTAGTGCACCTAAGATGCCGCTAATTTTCGAAACTAAAAAACCTTATTTTCAGCAATATTTGAAAAATACGTAGATATGTCCTTTCATGTTTTAATAACTTTTGTCTATTAGGCCGGTACATCTACTCTTATAGTAAATTATTTCATTTTAGTAAGTCCGATAGTTTTCCTTAGTTGTACACGCACATAGTCACACATATTTTGACTTTGACATGCTGTTATTTGAATACTATGCATGATAAAAAAAATGTCCATAAGAGGAAAATACAGTCTCAAGTGACGTCTACAAAACTAACATAATTTGGTACTTAAATATAACTATTAACTTCACACTTGAACGGTCCTAACGAGTTGTAGTGAACCTGAAATAAGTATATACAGGTTTAAAGTTCTTTGAATGCTATTCCTAAGCAGACAACACTCATGTTCGATGAGCAGTTTTCGAATAATCTGATAACGGCCGAACTTCTGCACACCGCTTGGCAGCCTGGGCAGACGACCAACTTAATTGAAGACATTTGCTTTAAATCCATGTATGTACATTTTGAAAAGCCTTACAGGCGAGGGTCTATTTCGCAATGTAAGCCACTATGGGGTAAATACGAAGCAAAGATTATTATTTAAATGTCTTCGAAAAATACTTTTAAGACATCAGAGGTGTTACCTGCCTTCAAAATGAACTACATTTTGGACAATTTTAAGATTACACTGTACCCCTGATGCGCAAATTCTTTGTTTTAAAGCTGTAATATTTGTTTTAGAGTATAAATAAAAAATCTTTGTTTTAAGAACAAATTTAATGTATGTGTTCTTTAACATTTCTGCCCTAAATTTGCATTTAACGCTTAAAACAAATTTAGTGTAAACATGTTAACGAACACATACATTAATCTGGTTCTTCAAACAAACATTTATTATTTATTCTCTAAAATAAGTATTACGGCTTTAAAACAAAGAATTTGTACAACAGGGGTATAGTGGAATCTTAAATTTTTACGTAACAAGACATGATTATGTGTTTTTTTTTCAAAGACACACAGTAAAACAAAACTAGAAAACAAGGCCAACTAGAGAAATACGGAATAATACAGCGCTGTGGCTCAGAACATCACAACTGATCTATATTTAAATGTTAATTCGCGACGAATTGATGCCATCACATGTGTTGTGTTGCGCGCTCAGAGGAATCACTCTACAAGCAGCGAGCACGAGGTAAATTACGTATCATCACGTCGTTGCAGCCTCCCACAGGGTCCGCACTAAGAACCAGTCCCTCTACTTACGTCCTCCTCGCCGACACTTATCATATTCAATCTCTTCTCATTCTCTCTCCTGCCTGTGTCCGCCCTGTGTGGCCCTTACACCACATTCTTGGCCGTCCTCCCGGGTTTCTTTCCTTTTTGGTCCCGTGCCGGACGTCATTCCGGGTAACATTTCAATGCCCATTCGTTTGGATGTCCATACGACCGTAAACCAGCCCCCATACATTAAGCCTCTCCCAGTTTCATACTGCCGCAGCTGTCCACATTTATCATCATTAATAATTCTAGTTTATCCTGTCTTTTGTTGTTGCGTTCGCTGAGGTGTAACCTACACGCCTGCCTACTAACCGACAGATTAGTATGAAGTGTCAGGTTTGACTAACGTTAACTTGTCTGACGTGATACAATAGTTACATTTTTTTTCTCTAAATTCATTACAATTCTTAAAATGACTGTATAATATTAAATTCTCACACCACATCAAAAAAGAGCTCACACATTTTAAACAACTGGATATATTTTCTTCAAACGCAGCGAAGAACCATTCCGGTGAAATTACCTCTCAGAAAAAAAAAAATTGATTCCATTTTTTTTCTTGTCCGGAAAAGTTCTAGAACTATAGAAACTAGAAAAAATCACACATTTGTCAAAAGCATTAATGTTCTTAGTACGGTAACTTTTATAATCTATGAACTTTCCGTAACTAATATTGCTGTTGATGTAGGACCATAATTTTCCGGGTAAAATAATACGTAAACCGTGGTTGTATTTTAAAAAAAAGTGTGTTCTTTTAGTAGTGTGTAAGTCGTCTCCAGATACAAATACAGGCAGAACTAAATAAACGCTGTGTTTTACAATACACGATACATACATGAATGAACGAATAAATAAATTAACAAAAGTTCACACTTGTAACCATTGGCACACAGAGCTAAAATAGAAAATAATCATTGAAAGACTACTTTTGTATACTGATCTATTGTAAGAACACCATTTACCCTGATTAATTAAGTAACTGATTTTAAATTCAACTCATGGTGCTTGACGCTTTGTAGGATCCTCGTTATCAGCCATATTGGATTATTCAGTTCTGCGTTCTTTCTAAAGCTTACGAAAAATGTGAAAATTGTGACCATATACAATTGTTTTACCTTGTACTACAGTATAGGGACATGTGAACTATTAATGTGCAACTATGCGGCAAGTAATAAATTTAATTATTCATAAAAGCTAATTTACTTGACTAAGATATGATTATATGTAAAAGGTTCACTGGGCCAAGCCTAAAACGTAGCGTAAGAAAAATGTACATTAATATATGATTACAATTTACTTATTTTTCTTTTTAAGATACGCCAAATCAAAGAATCCAGAATGGCACACAACGACAAGCCTACACAGCTGGCTGTATATGGTTTGACAAATCTTGTCCCTCAAATTCTAGAACATGAGACAAGGACGGATCTATAATCATCACTGATCTCATCTTCTTTACCAAGGAACTACAATGCCTCACACCAGTCAGAGCAATCGAGTACGAATCATTACGAACACTGCAATCAACAAAAGTACGCTAAAAGATCCTTCTATTTAAGTTCGTAAATGACACATTTTTCCATTGATGTTCTCTAACATCCCGTATCACATTTCTCAGCCTACTTCCCAAGCATAGTTTTATAAAAATGTTACGTTTTTAAACTACGCATGTGAGGCATGTGCGGTTTGATCACAACATTATTCACGTATTCATGTATACTTCCGAGTAAATATTATGTCCGTTTTGTGCGTTTACTAAGACATTAAATAACAAAAAAATTCAACAAAAATAAATGAAATTGCCTAAATTTGGTGCATAATTCGTGACAGAAATTTGATATACGTACTGTACATACATATTTAAACACATACATGAATGTATGTATATGTATGTATGTGTATGTATATGTATGTTAATATATGTATATGTGTGTATGTATGTATATATGTATGTATGTATATGTATGTATATATGTATGTATATATATGTATGTATATATGCGCGGGTGTGTATAACGATAGAGCCATAGCTACATAAATCCGTTGCAATCATATAATTGTGCCACAGCTATGAATTGTGAGTAATCAGAATGCAACGAGCACATGAATGAAGAGGGCGGGCTCTAAGGTCGACTGTTGGTAGTTCATCACTAGCCTTATAGCCTCTAAGCGCAAGGCACTTAACTGACATCTGTCTTACTGACTACACTTACTCTTAAAGGCATTCCAAAGCAGATAAAACCATAGTTGTTTATTTCCATGCAATAGTGTTAGTTTTGCAGACGTTACTTTGGAGTACATTATCCTCTTACAAAAAAATTTAGCTCGGCCAGTTTTCCCATAATGGCATTTAAAAGTCAAAATTTGCATATTTTTAGTTCATACACCCCCCGAAAACCAATCAACATAATGAAACAAAATAATTCACAGTCAAATTAAATGTCACTGGCTAAGACGTTACGTACATAAAAACCCAATCAAACAATGTTTTGTATTTTTTAAAAATGTCTGAAATTAAATTTTTTAAAAATATTTTTAGAAATGTTTTTTAAATACAAAATATTTGTATTGGATTTTTACATACTTCAAGCCCTAGCCAGTTACATGTACTTTTATGTTAATTATTTTGTTTCATTATGTTCATTGGTTGTCGGGGGAGGGGGATGTGAACTAAAAACAAGCAAATTTTGACTTTGAAATGCCATTGTGGGGAAACTGGCTGAGCTAATATTTTGTAATAGGATAATTAACTTTTTCAAGTAACGTCTACAAAACTAACATTGTTTTATATACACATAAAATTATTATTTTTTCCTTCTGGAACGCTATAAATACGACAAGATTGTGGCAGTTCTCTTTCAAGAATGATTTCTTTGGGCACAGCCCTGACATTTCCTATGTGTGTAAGTGTACAAGATTTGGGGGTGGGAGGGGGGGGGGGGGTGTTTCCAGTACCAAAGTAAGCTCAGAAGTATTCATGCTGAAAAATACGTGGGGAAGTAGCGCTCCATTAACTCCTTAACTTACTTGATATCTATCTTCCCCGACCCTAAAAAACCGCGGGCACTAATTACAAAAACTTGAGACTGTACTATATTAAACTCCCCGTGTCATTTTTCTCGTGAACTGGAAAGATACCTCACGTTTATGCAAACTCAATTAACCCGGTAATAAATCCACCAGCCGCAGGCCAGAAATAACTTCCCGCAAAAAAAAAAATTGTCCTTACAAATATTTTTATTTTAACCTTAACTTGACTCTCTTGAAATAGAACCTCCAAAATCGTGTATTAAGAGGAAACCTCGTCGGGTACACAGGCACCAAGGGCGCGGTAGACAGCAATTTTCATCACCATGTTTTTATTTTTATATTAGTAGATATTTTTTTTTATTATTTTAGACACAGAATGTAACTAAATTTTCCTATGAAATTTTTTTTATCTCTCTGTCATACACTTATAATAGAAAATTTCCCGTAATATTAAGCACGCTAGAGAAAAAGCAATAGCCGTTTTTTTTTACACACACGATTAAATGTTCACAAATTCAACGCCCTCTAACATTTTTTTTTTACGGGTTAGCAGCAGAGTGAGAAGAAATAAGCGATTATTTTATGTGGTAATACAGTCAAAAATGACAGCAAAATGCAGTATTTATTTCAGGAAACTTATCTGCCTACACTTCATGTCCAATCAGTCCACAAAATATAATACAAACACTGCATCACCTCACAAATTCAGTATGGCGGAGGATGAGACAGACGGAATTACTTCTGTGGAATAATCAAAGTTTTCTGTTTCCAAACTGACCAGAAACTTCCTTGGTTAGTTTTTATGCCTGTGTTTTCGTTTGTGTCGATGTAATTTCTTGTAACTCACAGCCTGAATTCCGTACGGAATTGTGTGTGTTTTCCTTTGTTTGCCAGTTGACAACATCCTTTGGGTTGTTATCTTGTCTTCGTGTATTCTTTGGTTTTCTGTGAGACACCCCTTGTTGCAATATGTCCAAAATACTTCTTTGATTAGTAACTCGCCCCTATTGCCAGAATTGTTTTAAAAACCTGTCTTACGAAAACAATCTAACACTCTAACTCTCTCGGTAGCAATTAACAGTTCCCGGAATTTTATGAATTGTTACCTGCGCTTACCAACTTTACAAAAACTTGTAGCCACACCTGTGAACAAGGTTAACACACACCCCTGACCATGAACTTAAGACGGGTCTGGTCATGCGCTTGTTCTCCCGATATGGAAAGCTGACTCCTGACCGGACACCTTACTTTACACTGCGCCGCACAGAGTTTACACAAGTGTGGTTTTTATGCTGCATATTTAACTGATTTATCATTTCGGAACTGTTGATTTAGCCCAATAAAAATACGTAAAAGTCGTAAACATGTGAAAATACACAATAAAAAATAACGATATTTGAAAGAACTGCGCAATGGGAGTGCATGACTGGATTCAGTTTCTTGGACGTACTCCATTGCAAATTGAATGACTGTCAAAGAAAACTAATCAAATAAAAGCAAAACCATAAAATAAGCAGAGTACGCTTTAGTCAGCAAGATACATACACAACATGAAATTCCAAAATGGAATCGGGTCAAATAAAAACGAGGAACAAACAGAAAATAAACTAACATAATAACAAATGTTACTTGGTTTTTAATTTTATTTGTTATTATTTTCGTTTATTATCTGTTTGTTCCTTGTTTTTATTTGACCCGATTCCATTTTGGAATTTCATGTTGTGTATGTATCTTGCTGACTAAAGCATACTCTGCTTATTTTATGGTTTTCTTTTATTTGTTTAGTTTTCTTTGACAGTCCTTCAATTTGCAATAGAGTACGTCCAAGAAACTGAATCCAGTCATAAAGAATAACGTAATAATTTATCGGGTTACTTTTTTTTAATTCCTGAAAAGAATTTGCGGATTCATTTAAAACGAAATGCACACATATTTATTTTAATGCAATTGGTAACTGTCGAGATGTTATTTAATACAAATTAAATAATTTTGCAACGTTTGCTACTTTATATTTATAATGATGAACGGTAAGATTCATCCGCAGAAATTACAGGAAGTTGTGTAATGTATTCGTGGCATTGTACACATTACTCAGTTAGTAGTCAGACACAAGTTGTCATGGCACAAGAAAGAAACCGTAAAAACAGCGAACCACACACAAATATAAAATTACAAAACTTTTACGAGGGACCACAATGCCTTTTATTTAATCAAATGCCATACATTTAAAAGCACATGTACAACAATAACAGTACAAAGTCACGTTGAGACTGGGAAGTGAAAGTCTGCGCCAACGGACAAATATAAATCAAGTTGCGAGCCCAACACAAATATATTGAATGACATGTAAAACTAGTTAATGTAAAAAGTTATTGCACAAAATCGTAACAGATATACCTCAAAGCTCGTAAAACATACAACTAATATTATTTATGACACACTGTTTATAGATCTCCTGCGAAGATCAGGCGATTTCTTTTGTTGGATGCATGTACTCTAAATGCGATCTGGTGCCAGAATTATTATTTTAGGTTACCGTTGAGACAGCGGATTCAAAACCCAACTACTGCAGTTGTAAGACAAGTGAAAACCTCACTTAAGAGTCCAACTGTGCATACAACTGACATATGAAAGTAAACTCTACATGGCAGAAAATATTTTTAAAATTAAATATGAGTGAGTGAGAGAGATATTGGCCAGCGCTTAACATCGAGGTCTTTAGCGCCGGTGAGGGATGACATACGGTGAGTACGGAACAGCGTCGGAATGAAAGAGCGGGGGGAAACGGGAGATCCCCGAGAAAACCCGCCGACCAACCGCATCGTCCGGCACGATTCCCACAAGCGAATTTCAGTGTGAAACACTACAAAGTAACTATGACGCAAAGAAAACCTGTGTTTGAAAGGTATAGTAACGGTAGCAAATTGTGTTATTATCACGATAGTTAATTTGAAATCTTTATGCTGAAGACCTTTTCGGTATTTTTAACACGAGTTTTATGTTGGAAGAGTTATATTAAAATAACGAATTTAGTAGGCTATTACTACTTAAAAAAACCGAACCATACGTTTTCAGTTTTCCACATTTCCTTCGTTGTAATGCGATATTTCGTTACCGCAAGCTAAATTACCTTTGTAACGAAGTTACTTCGCTGTGATTTGCATTCAAACAAAACGCAGTTATAGCAAATACAGTGTTTTTAAGTGAATGACATTAAGGTGGGGCATTATTCGCTATACTGGATTATTTTGGTTTATTATTTATTTTTTTAATTCTGTGAAGAAAAGTATAACATTTGCGACTGTAGCGTGAATCCTATTTAACTTACTCTACAGTAAAAGCACCACAGTAGAACTTTTAACGTATATTTATGCCATAACCAGTCCAGATAATTAAGAATATAAAAGTCAAAATATTATGCTTGTACTTTAGTGCAAGTCAAATAGAATTCAAGCTATACCCGCAAATTTCCCACTTTTCTTCTCAGAATTAAAAAAAAAAAAAAAACGGAATAAATATACTACTGATGCCGCACCTTAACAGTGCATGGCTAAAAGAATCAGTTGTAGGTTTTGTGAAGCTAATTAAAAAAAAAAAAAAAAAAAAAACAGCAATCCCAAACAATAGTTTTTCCAGCTTTCTGAGCAAAACTTTTTCTCGATTAACGTATATCTGAAGAATAATCTGTGAAGCGGAAATCTCGTACATTTAATTGCGGCGCAAGAGATAACGTTAACAAATGCATCATTCTAGGTAAATGTTTCCTCATAAAGCTGGCAAATATCATTATCAAGGATTGCTGTTTTGTAGTTTTTCTATATTGACTCTCATAAGGCGAATACTAAATTGAAGAATTTAGCGCTTATTTATTTACCACGCCCTCTTAACTAGTACACAAGCATTCGATTCCAACTCTCGCACATCTTCTGTCTACCTAACAGTGCCGTCTACATATTGCAAAAGAGAAACCACTTTGTATCCAATTCTCTTGTACAAACACAATGCAATCTTCCAAAGAGAGTCGAGCACATTTTACCATTTCACAAAGATGCAACTCTTCAACATACACAGGGCATGTAGATGTTCTCGACTGTAAACAACGAGCAAACGTCATCGAATACTGCGAGAAACCATTTCAAGTGAATGTACACGGGATAGTTAAGGAGCCTCCCTAGATAGGCTCTATTTGTGTGAGACAGGAGCGGTAAGGTTGCCGTATAATTAATATCGCCTATACAAGCAAGCTACTCAACTGGCATGCAGAACTTTACTATTATCCATTTTCCAATGTGACTTAAAGCGGTGACATTATTTTAATTGTGGACAGCATAGATCAAAGTCTAACTCTTGTTTCTATAGTTGTGTTTTTCGAGATACGGCAGTCTGAAAAGCCATATTTGGCAATTTTGAGGAGCCCGAAAATTATGATTCTAATAAACTTGCCAAATTTTTAAAACTATAGCAACATAGTTTGAAGCGTATGTTATTTTCGTAGATATACAAATATAATGAGTAGGGACCCTTGTTTTTCGCGAAAAGAATTTTGCCCCAGTTTGTTTCAGTGCCTTACGTGCACACCTGCAGTTTTGCGTCATGGTAATTGGCAGCGTGTCTATGTGAACAACCGTATTTGATTTGACTGTGCCAATTAGAGTAACGTTCTTGCAACGCCTCACGTCAGCGATTTGCCGCTAGAATCCCAAGGCTCGCGATAGTTAAAATAGCCAATCACTGACCCTGAAGCAGATGTTCACGTAAGGCACTGAATCAAAGTGAGGCAAAATTCTTTTCGCGAAAAACAAGGGTCCCTAATAATGAGCGTTCGTTAAATAGTTTCGCAAAAAAAAAAAAAAAAGAATACTCGTAACTCGCTGCAACGCATTTGAAGGAGAAGGTAGGGAGGACTCGAAACTACCACCAGTATGCCTAGATCGACTAGCAATCCACTGTAAGCTGTTTTGGCAATCAGAACAAACACGGGCGAGTGTGATAGACAATAGATGAATCCACAGGGAATACTTCTCGACAATACCCTGTCCACCTGACGAGCAACAAAGGCTTTCAAAGCGACGCGTAATAAATCAGCGGCTATGTATTCACAACGACCACGCGGTATTAGGAAGGAACCAAGGTAAGGGAAGTGGGGAAGCTGCAATCCAACTTCAATTATGTGCAACCTATTCATCCTGTACCACAGGTTCGCAAACAGCTGATTCCGACCAACAATAGACACTGCAGTCTTTGTTCTGTGACGTCAGGTGATGAGCGCCACATCTCACTGAAGAGGAGGGAAACAATGTCCAATGGAAAATTACGAGATATATGAACTTAAAAAAAATCCTACTTTATTTTAAATTACTGCCAAAGTCAGTTTAATATTTAGATAAACAACTAAGGCGTCTACCTACTGGCCGTGTGTTTGAGTAAGTGAGGCACGGCGCCAAGGGCGATGTTGATCATCTGGTGCGGTATACCCTCTACCGCAAGACACTGAAACGGCGTGCAGTGGTATAATAGATCACTCGCCTGGCTGACACTTTCACGGGCGACACCATATTTTTATTGGTAGAAAGTTTCGCGTAAAAGTCCACTGCATGTTTACACGAATCCCGTGAGAAGTTTTCCATATGTAATAGGTTTTTTTTAAAGCGAATTTGAGAGACTCCGAAATGATTTGTCTAACTGACGTGATGCTTATAAACTACATTTCCATAATCGTTTGAAGTGTATTTTCTTTTCATACATTTACACAATGGGCACATGAGAAATAGTTTCGTAGAAACATCGTACTTACGAACACACTACAACGCATTTTAAGCGTCTACTAGGCGGCGTCCTTTAAACAAAAAAAAATTGAATAAATATATTTTCTGTTACTCCTTGACACTATAGCAATATTTCTACTCTCACTGTCACACTTACATAAAAAGACCAAACTACCACATAAAATAATACAGAGACAAACTCGTTTTAAACAACGGGATCAAAGCATATTTTATAAAGAGAATATACAAGCTAAAGAAAGTTACATTCATAAAAAAAAATACGTAAAAATGATAAGACACACACAACCGTATTCAAATTAAACAATGATATTTTCCATCAAAATACATTTCAACATCATTATACCTACTTAATAATAGTTGAATAATTATTTTCTGACATACTGCAAACAAAAAAAATTCTCCTGTACCAAATATAACGTGGCTGCGTCACCTCTTTTGTTAAAATTCTTTGTTTTTGTTTAATACGGGAAGTTACGAACCATCGGTAATTTTTCTTAATAGTAGTAACATTGCATTTTACGAATAGGTTCATATTGTTAAACTAAATTGGTACCAGCAGTTGTTTAGTTTTTACTACACAGTGAGAGATAGTTATTATATTAAGTTTTAAATAAGCTTAATTATTTCATACTTATGCTTTAATATTTCAAATAAAATGTTCAACATAAAGGTTAAAGTAACTAGCTAAGATCCTATTGAACTATTTCCAAATAAAACTTGCTAGTTTTTGAATCAGGAAGAAATTATGAAAAAGTCAACAAGTGACGTGGGCTCTTAAAAGAGCTTTAAGGAAATAAGAATGTAAGCATGTCTTTTACTCCCCTAAGCCTTAGGGCATGATGGACGTAGCAATCTAAAGATCGTCAGACTAACTTTATGCTGTTTCTGGTTCTTCGTAACATGCTCCTCCTCTCTTTCGCCTTTCCTATCATACTTATCTCTCAGGAATCCTTCTTATTTTATTTTACCCTGAAGCATTTGTGTTGCACTTGACTAAGGAGTATTTTATTTCCTTGCTAAAAGAGAACAGAACTTTCCAACTCTGAGCTGTAGAGCATAACAAGACAATTTGCCTAAAGGATGAAAACACCATTGGGTTTGCAGGAATGAGGCAAACATTTCCAAACTAAAAGGCGGAAAATGTTTGTGAAACCACAACAAAACTTTGCTTCATGTAGGATATAATAGAACTTAGCATGCGCATACGAGAAAAAAATAACAATGCGTTTTGGAACTTGAAATACCCCACGAATCAAAGTATCATGGATGGTATTCAGAGAAAAATTGAGCCATGTACAGGAAAGGTAGAGAAAGAGTTAAATTAAGAGATCTTTTACGAGAAAACAGGTATACTGTATAGTTACAAATCGAACGATTGACGACTAAAACTATAATAATTAAATCGTAATACATACAAAATCAAGGAAGCCAAAAATGCCTATAGTACAAAAAAAAATACACAAATAACTCCGAAATAAGAATATAGTCGGTATATAATGGAAACGCTCATGCTTAGTCCCTTCATGTAACTGTGGGTTTACTATCATTGAGCAACATTCGCGTGTACCCAACAAAACCCTTCAGCTTGTCATCTGATAAGCTGTGGAGTAAAAATCTTGACGAAGTACATTGAAGTTACCATGGGCAACAGAAATCAGGATGGCAGGAGCCGGGATCGAATCCGGGTCCTCCCGAATGCGAGTCCAACGTGTTATCGTTACGTCACCTCGCTCGCTTCTAGTCGTAACAATGCAAAGGACGCGCAAAAAATTAAAGAATAACGTCCCTTGGAGAACACCAACGAAGAACGGAATTTTCAACGTTATGTGTGTCGGTCCCGCAGGCGAGGCCGGGAAGCCGGTGAATGCCAACACATCCTGACGTAAGGCTGGGACCACACTTTCCTTTTTTGAGGGATCGGTTTGCCCGACCCCTCTCAGCGGGTGAGTCATGTACCCTAGCTTTAAATGGGGGCGACCACACTTTCCCTGGAAACAGGTTCTGAAGGGAAAAGACAGGTCAGTGCGTCCGGCGGTCCGAGGGAAGGGATGAAGGGATGGAAGACAACAATACACGTGTTCA
>PNEQ01052648.1:0-22179 GCA_003012365.1 Medauroidea extradentata | reverse complement strand
AAGCACCAATTTAAAGCAAATAGTACTTCGATATCTCGATTGATTCGATAGATATGGAATGATAATCGAAAACACATTTCACGTATTTTCACCCCTTTAAATAAAGAATTTCCATACGATTTTGAGTCCTGCCATAGACATTTGTAAAAGTAACCAATTAAAGTTAAAATCACGACGATAGCCAATTGTGTTTCAAAGATAAAGACGATTGGTTAAAAACACATTTTGCCCCTTTTTACTGCCTGGGGGTCGAATTTCAGAAAAACCTAAAAGAACTTTTTGGGTACTTACGTAAGCAATATTTTGAAGTGAATATCAACTTTCTATCCCGAAGGGTTCTATAGATATCGATAGTTGATTGGAAACACATTTAAGGTCTTTTCGCCCCCTTAAATGTCGAACTTCGAAAAATCCTCAAAATGGCTAAAATGCATTTTTACGAGTGTCCTATTAAAGTAAAAATCACGATGATTGGTCGTCGGTTCGAGATCTATCGACGTTTCTTCGGAAACACATTTCACCCCTTTTCACCCCCTTAGAGGTCGAATTTCGAAAAATCCCTTCTTAGTGCTCGCCTACGACCTGAAGGGAACCCCCACAAAAAATTTCACGATTCTAGGTCCAGTGGTTTGGGCTGCAGTTTGATATGTCAGTCAGTCAGTCAGTCAGCTTTCATTTTTATATATATAGATTATATTCCGATGAGTTCAGCCAGGTTTCCAGATATTTCTTCCAGACGAGAAGAAAAACATTTAATATCGTCAGAAACGAAAACTTTTGCCACGGAAAGAAGTAACTAGGCAAATTAAATTATGTGTTTTAAATTTTTTTTATGTAACTATACGAATTCGCTAATAGTTACCATTTTTAAATTTCTTATATCACTTTGGGACAAAAAAAAAATGAAAAAAAAAAAATCAGTCGTGTCATTCGACAGATGCTGACATTAGCCTTATCTGATAATAATATAAATCCGTATCCTTACTACCTCTACGGCTCTCATGTAGGTAGCCATTTAATGCGCAATATGTGGTAAATTGATAAATTTTATACATAATGAATTAAAAATAGTAAATTTACGTTAAAGACGATGCCTATCACGTAATGTGCGGAATAAACACTTTTTTTTTAACGAAACCATTTCATATTGCCCATTGTGTCGATATACGCAAAGACATTTCGGACAACAAAGGAATGTCATTGTTAAGATACCATGCTCATTACTAGTACTGTTTTCTAAGCACTCCAAGCCATATGAAAACTACCTTTTCAAACTGCCGTACTTCAAAACGTACTTACCGGGTGTATCTGAAACTCAGAAACGTGCATTAAAGCGTACTACATAAATTTGCCACCGTTATAGCATAGCTCTGCCACTGTCAAACTTTGCCCAACATTTAAACATAATATGCAAAACTTTCACCGTACATATTTTTTTCTTTTAAGGAAAATATTTTGTAATTTTTATCTCAAAATCCATATATAACTCTTTTTACACCTAAAGCGTCCTATTTATTTTATTTTGAAAAGGAGCAAATATCATAACCCATCAGAATAATTGTTGGAAATTGCATTAATTAGTAACCTATTTTTTTTCAAGCCGATCACTAGCAAACTCTCTCTCTCTCTCTCTCTCTCTCTCTCTCTCTCTCTCTATATATATATATATATATATATATATATATATATATATATATATATATAGACACACACACATAGGGTGAGTCTGAATAACACCGACAAACGCTGGCAGGTGATTCCTTTTGAAAAAATAAGAAAAAATATCATTGTACATTTTTCACCTAAACGTAATATTAAGGAAGTTATGAGTATTTGAATATCAAAATAAATAATATTGTTTTCCCAAATTATTAGAAATTAAATGTTATAAAAAACAATATTTTTAGCATTCTTTATGCGGTTGGGACCTTCAAATCAATAGCAAATACAACTTTATACCTTCTACCATAATGGAAATAAAAGGGGTGGCTACTATCTAATTGCATACAACTACTTTACCGTCAGAATTTTCGAACATTGGAAAATTGTTTATTGAGAAATGAGACCTGTGTAACAAAAAACGCCCTCGTGTTGCAACGGTCTAGAACAAACCGTGTATGCTCAAAATACACTTGAATATTCGCGCAGACATACAGAGCCTGGAGCATAGACAAACCAGCGAACATCCATGTGATGTGTGCAGCGTACAGGCATGCTGGACAATCACTGTAAACAACGAGTACAATACTGTTAAAGTCGCCGATCAGTTTGTTACTAGCATTGTGCGTACATAGCATAGCAGTTGTGAACGAAAATGGTAGGTCCCAGGCAGCTGAAGCATGAGTAAACGGTATTGTGTTCGTCATTCCGATAATAAACCTAACACGAATAACTTCATGAGGTAATATTTGACAAAGAAATATTATAGTACAGGGTCTCTGTCAGTGTTGTTTCTACGAAGTATGGCAGCCGCAACCGTCACTATGGTCTAGTGGTTACGATGCTTGTCTTCCTACAAGGCGATACCGCCAGGTGTCACGCCAATTTTCACATGTGGGAGTTGTGCCGGTACGATGACGTTGAATGGTGGCTTTCATCATGGATCTCCTATTTTCCTCATCCTCCATTCCCTGTGTAATTCCATATTCATACCATGTCACCCCTCTTTGGCCCTCAAAATCTTAAATGTGACAATCCATCCGAATCTCTTCATTCGTTCTGTCAGTATTCATACAAGAAATCCTTTATGCTTGTGTCTGGTTCTAAAGTCATGAAAACGCATTTACGTTTGTTGTTTAGTGTCTGTTAATGTCTTTATTTGTTTCATTTCAATTCTTGTGTACAGTACAGTCGTATTCTTTGCTTTTTTAATGCATCTCACCCACGATCGCAACCCGCACAACTAATTCTTGCATGGGTTTTTCAAGTAGCCTACACGGCTCGACAATCTCTGTCTATTACGCATGCATGCTACATCTTCAAGGAGTTTGGCGAAAACTGTTTCAATCGTCAAGACTAAGCTATCTGAACTGTTTTAGTGTTTGCAAATACACCCATGCTACACGTTAAAAGAATGTCATGACCTACTACATTTTCATATTGTTGTAAAACTGTTATTTTACTTATATGTTTTAGTCATGATTTATTGTGTTAGGGTTGCTGTAGCCAGAGATGGACACTTTATACTCAAACTAGTTATGTGGTTAAGTTAAGGGCGAGGGTTAAGGTTAAATGATATATATTAATATAATTATGTGGCTTTACTCTACATAAGTTAGTTACAAAATACTACACGGTTGTACTACATAATTTAGATATGAGGGGAGCAGCTGTTTAAATACTTATGTTGGTCTACCCTACGATGGGTGACCCTTTGGACACCTTAGACCTCACCGTTAGCATAATGCCGGAGGCTGATGATGATTGTGTCGGCTATCGACGGACGGTGCACGTCGTGGGTTTTGACCCAGGACCATCCTGGCGAGGTGGTGACGGCTGGAAGACTTGAAGGAGACAGACCCCGTTTCCCCTGATACATTTCGTTATATTGACACACTTCAGCGCCGGTGGGGAGAATCGCTGAGGCACGTGTCGTGTGCAACTACTGACCTGGTTGCACTGCCGTCGTCGCTAGCCCGTCCTCCAGGCGAGGATCTTGGTAATCATAACAATATGTTTAACATGGCCGATTTATTGTTGCATCGTGTGGATATCCTAAAAGTTTGTGCAAATCAATAATTTTTAAAATACTGACGTTAGGGAGATGGTATAATTTAGAGAAACAACATTGATACCGACGTTGTACTATTAGTTATACTTTTCAACCTCACGAAGTTACTCATGTTTGGTTTATTATCAGCATGAAGAACATAATTCCATTTACACATGTTTCAGCTGCCTGGGACCTACCATTTCGACAAACAATTGCTACGATATGTACGCAGGATGCTAGTAATAAACTGATATGTGACTTTAACATTATTGCACTTGTTTTCGGCGAATGTCCACCATCGTTAGTACGCTGCACACATCACATGGATGTTCGCTGGTTTGCCTATTCTCCAGGCTCTGTATGTCTGCGCGAATATTCAAGTATGTTTTGTGCATAAACGGTATGTTCTAGGCAGTTGCAACAAGAGGGCCTTTTTTGTTACAAAGGTCTCAATTTTCAACATGTAATCTTCAAATATTTGAAAATCCTGACGGTAAAATACTTGTATGCTATTAGAGGGTAGCCACCCCTTGTATTTTCATTATGGTAGAAGGTATAGAGTTGTAATTGCTGTTGATTGAAGGTCGCAACAGCGTTAAGCAATGATGAAAATATAGTTTTTAATGTCATTTAGTTTCCAATATTTTTGGGAAATACTTTTATACATTTCTATATAATCAGTGACTCATAACTCCCTTAATATGTTTACGCGAAAAAAGCAGAAAGTTATTTCTTCTTATTTTTTCATAAGGTATCACCTACCAACGTTTGTCGGTGTAATTCTGACTCATCCTGTGTGTGTGTATATATATATATATATATATATATATATATATATATATATATATATATATATATATATATATATATACGTTCTCAAGAATCAGCGACATACTCTAGCAGGTGATTCCTTGTGAAAAATTAAGCAGAGAAATATATTACTACACGTTATACGTTACCACATTATTAGCGGAGTAGTTTGCGTTTTAAAATCTAACTTGAATAAAAAAATTAATTTGCTCACAACCCAAAACTTATCGACGTAAACATACATTACTCAGACAATTCTATAGCAAACGCTGGTTTATGCCTTCTTCCTTTATGATAATAAAAGGGGTGGCAACCCTTTAATTGCTTACAACGTTTTAAACGTCATATAATATAAAATTTGAAAGTGAATTTTTAAGCTCTGTAGCTGTGGTCTAGGGCACATAGTTTTCGTGCAAAACGCACGTGAATTTAGGCGTGGTGATACGGAGCCTAAGAGGTAGACAACTCTTTGTACATGAGCGTTTGTTTTATACCACTGTTCCGCACTGATTATATTAGATATTAGATAGCCACTGTAAATTTCATGTACCGTACCTTAACTAACTAACATAACCCTAAATTAAAACATTTTCATACAGGCTGCATTTGTGTGGAAGTACTAAAGGAAAATGTTGAGAAGTGTGCAAGAGAAGTTAATATATCGTCGGTGCAATGAACAATGTTAGATATTTAAATAATTTGTATAAATCTGACACGACTATAAAGTGGAGGTAAGTTAGAATTGTTTTCAGACAATGTCCGATATTGCTGATACCAAGTAAAAATAACGTTGTTGAATTCCTAAAAAAATATTACAACCTTAATTATTAAAATACTTCATGGGAGAAAATTCTAATTGTCTTAATTTGTATTATCACTTCAAAGACAAATAAAAATCTACGAACATAAAACTAGTTAGTGACTCTAACATACATAAGCGGGTTAATAAGGATGTAAACATACAGCACGTAATTAACTTTACAAACTTACAAATGTTTTTGATGCGTCACTGTGTTATTGGTTACACGTCAAACTACTATAATAAAATATGTATGAAGTAATCATTAAAAATTTTACAATATTAATAATGTAATTAATAATTAAACATTTCTATGCAACAAGGCAGAATAAATATAAGTTATTTTCTGACGTCAAGCTTGAATACAGATTGAGGTAAAAATGGTGGCTGCATATATAACGTGTAACGTAAGTACTTTCTATTTAAAGTAACACTGTGTGGTATATGCATGTAAATTTATTTCAAAACAGTGATTATTTTAACTAAGGTGAGAGATTTTTATGGCCCTTCAACGACAGCCGGTGATTGGGAAGTTAGGCGAAAGCCTGAGCTAGGATTCGAACCTAGTACCTCTCGCACCGTAGACCGGTACCTAATCGACTACGCTACGGAGGCCGGCTATTTTAATAAAACATATACCACACTAAGATTACTATGGTTGAGAGTGGCATGAAGTGCGCACATTTATGATATTGATGATATCATAGGGTTTAGCTTCATCGGTAACAGTATCGTCAGTTAATACAAGATGATCTATTTTACTATTCACGCCACGTTACTCAATAATTCACTATTAAACGTTACATTTTTCTGACGTCAAAAAAAATTGTAAGCAATTTAATGGTAGCCACTCCTTTTATTTTCGTAAGGGTAGAAGGCATCGACTGACGTTTGCAATTGGATTGTCGCCGCAATTACACGAAGTAATATTGTGAGTATTGTCTGTTTGCATCGATCAGTTTTCAGTTTAAGACGACATTAAATTTTTCAAACTTAATTTTCAGAGGATCTATTACCCAGCTAATATTACAGTTAGTACAATGTGTCATAAATTTTGTGCTTTATTTCCCACAAGGAATCACCTACCGGAATTTTTCAGTGATTTTTTTTAACATCCTGTGTGTGTTTCTGTCAGCGTGTTTGTGTGTTGGTGTTGGTGTGTGTGTGGAAAAATTATATTGCATAGTAAAAACAAGTTACAAGTTTTAACATACTTTGTGCAGTTTCATGACACCTGCTACGTTGTAAAATATAAAAAATAGGTAAATCAGCGTAAATGGGTACCAGTAGCTGTAAAATACTTAAATTAAAAATGTCATTTATAAAATTAAGTTTTTGATACATAACTCGAACAATGCCAAATGCTCAATAGTGTATATTGAAAATATGACGCAGTGCAGAATTTTTCCATTTGCTCAATTTATTTTAAATTGTATTAATTTTTTTTAAGTTTCTATTTTATTTATTTTCTAATATGTAAACTCTACGTTAATTATGTACGAATTTTGGAAGTTAAGTGTGTTTATCCTTTCATGTATATTTGTTTCTTTGTGGGTCAATAACAATTAGAACCAGAGCTGCATTTTGTATGTAAAGATGTATCAAAAGATTTTATTATGTTTCATAAACGTTGTCATTCTTTTTGTTTTGAGTTACAGACGCAAATAATCTACACATCAGTAAACAATTTTTCAGCCATCTTATCAGCACGATTTATTTGAGACACGTACACTACATTAACTATGTTATTTTATAAACATTTCATTATGGTAAATGGTATATATGTTGTGTAAAACTGATGTTCTAACTTTATTATAACATCAGTGAAATCTGACGGCTACTTATGGTTAATAACTGTTAATATTTTGTGATACATGTAACATTGCAAAACAAAATTCGATATAAATTTTAAAATGGTCATTTCAGTTACTTTTTAAAACTAAAAATGTCTTGCATTGTAACACATGTTATAAAATATTATCCATTATTGTCCTCCAAATAGAGTTTAAATTTTACTGAAGTTACACGAAACACAGTATATGTGCTAACATATGCCATTTGATATACGCTGTCCTGTGCTCAAGATATTTTTCAGAAATTTTGAGAATCTTTTTTTTTTTTTTTGTAATGAAATTCAGTATGTTGCCGAATAATAACACAAAATTTTCACATATCTATCAATCCAACACTTTAAGTACAAGTAGATATTAGAAAATTTTTGGCTTTGAAATCATATTGACACACATACTAGGAAAACAAAATATTTTTAATTCGAGGGAAATCATGTTTGTTTAAGAATGGTAAATAATTAAAGTTGCACCGGAGTACCTTGTGTTTAATGGTGTCAGCAGCGTCAGTGGCAGATCTATGAATTGTTCAAGTTTCATCGACAGGATGCGGGGCGATCGAGCTTCCGTTTCTCCTAGTTTTACCTAATCAACTCTTTGGTTCCTTTCTCCCTTCCCACCTCCCCCTGATGCATGCGCAGCGGCGAACTCTGGCCAAGCTAGCGGTGGTGTGTGTGGTCAGGTGTTCCTATTTCTCTGTCAGCACTGTCGAAGGCAGTTTGTTCCTGAGGCTCATGTAAGCGTGCTCCTGCACTTCATTTAGCTTAGGTCTTAAACTCCCATGGCGTGTGGAAGCGGCCACCAGTGGCAGATCCAGCATACTGGCAAAGGGGGGGAGGGGGACTGTGCCTTAAAAAGTGTGTATACATATACCCCAAGCCAAAAGCGGGGAGTCCGTGGTCCTCCCCCGAAAAAATATTGATTTTAGAGTTGCAAGATGGTGCTTTTTAATGAGTTTACACACAAAAAATTTATTTACATAAGTAAGAAAATTTTAAAATAAATTATGTCTTAAAAGTATATAGTGCTAATAAAAATTTAATTAGAAAAAAATTAAAAAAGAAAATAAATCAGACCTTAAAAGGGGGCGGGGGGCATGCCGCCCCCCTCCTTAAATCCGCCCCTGGCGGCCACCACCATGACTTGTGATTGAAATATTTACTTTTTCTATATTTCGTTTAGACGCCTTCTTACAGAAAATTTATGTCTCAGCTAAACGTGTTTTGAATTTGAGTTTGTGTTTATTAGATTTCTTGTTTAATACCATGGCAGCACGCGTAGTACGACATCTTCGTGCACTAGGTGTGCCCATGCTGACACTCGTTCATTTACAGATTAATACTTTGTCCTAGTATTTTGATGTGGTGTTGCATGTAATTAAGTTTAGAGATTTTGGAGCACCCACACACGTGAGACGCAGCAATGCTATTTCGGCGCCAAAAGCTATCAGTTCCGAACGGCGCATTTTGCATTCACTAATAATTAAATGATTCAAACTTTTGTTATTTTGCACGCCGTCTTAATTGCCTGTTGGAAAGATTCTATTTAGAATTTAATGAATATCTTTAACACACTAATATGTAGTTGTGTTGACATTGTAACGCCTCTTGCCACTTTAAATGTTAGTATGGCAAGGTAACAGACAATACCTGTGTTGGTTAAATGTTCTATTTGAAAGCCTCGTGGCTTAAAGGTAATCATGGTGCCATCCATCACGCTTGATATTTCTACTGTGAAATTTTTGTTCTTGTTACACTGTTTTCACGTCACCGTATGCCGTCAAGTTTTACTAAAAAAAAAAATATATATATATATATATATAAAGTACGTAGACGCCTAATGAAAAATTCCCCTCAATACATTGTACAATTTGAGGTATCTAAAAAATTCACTGGATTTTCTTCGCTTCTGAATAGCAATATTTAATTTGCCTTTTTGCCTTTTTACTGTAGTAACAATTTCACTTTATCAAGTTTACACGTCAATTTAATTAATTTTCAGCTGTCACGTCATGCGATGTCGTAAGTGAACGAACACACTGCTGTGGTTACGTACAAAATCGGTTTTGGCAGCTGTGTAATTACTATGGCTCTCTCAGGCTTCTGAAATGTTTGGAGTGTGGGGTAATTTGCACGCAGTCACAGCACATTTGTTCCACGTGAATGATGAAATTACTTTCTTACACCAACTGCTTGTTATTCTGCTTCTATATAATGGGTAAACAAAGCTAGGTCAACAAACTTCGTTCCTCTGGTTGACAAAGTTATATGCTGTATTTGATTTTTTAGTTGGTGACACATTGAATAATAAAATATTATATTTAATACTCCACTTTTTTTTTCATAAGGGGCGCAAGAGGTATACGGATGTTAAAATTATTTTCAAGTGAAAACACGAGTATTTTTGAAGTTTGGTTATTGTAGAGGTATACTATTATCATATAAAAATTATAAAAATTAGTTTTTAATTTTTTTTTTAGATTTTGTGGTTTCAAGCCCTTATTTTATACAAAAAAACTGTTTCTAATGTTTTACTCGAAAGTAAAGCATACTACCGCATAGTACTATATATAAAAAACGTCCGATGATAATATATCTACTTTGCAAAAAATATCATCGAATTTTGATGAGTATTTCAAATTTTATGGACGACTGAGTAATCCAGTCATTCGCTCGATATCGAACCTTTCTATACGCCTCAAACAAGATATACGTCATTGTGAATGTTCTCCGGGCGCGCAACCATTCTGTTATATGCGCCTCACGGGGAGTTGGCTGGAATAAAGGATTTAGTATGCTAAGACCATTCTTAAATCAAGCAAATTGGCATCTTATTTGTTTATGTCCATAGAAGACACGTACGAATTTTTGTACCGATATCTAAATTCTTCACCAAGTTATGCATTTTTGTCTTGACTTGTGCTGGTACCATTATGCTAAGAAACATTTATGCTTTATCTTTGATTGTGTTTAAGTAACTACTATTGATTTGTTTAATGTAAATTTATGTTAATTATTGCAACTATGAGAAAGTATTTTAAGAGATACGTGAAATTAAAAAAAAAGAATTTCCCAAAAACATGTACCTGCAATTGTCTCAAAAGGCAATTTCCTTACTAATGTGTTTTTGCAGCCAACTCCTCGATCGTACTTTTGTACCTTTTAACCAATTCAAATAGTCATACAGTATGTCCTCGATTTACATCGTACTGCTTTACACAGTTTAGGATTTGTTTGACTACCAATTTTTCGATTTCAGTACCAGCTGATTACGAATAATGTCGTTAATCCATTCTTGCTCGATCTCGCTAACCCAATCATGCGAGCCAGATTAAAAATTCTTATGTTCCAAAAAGGTTTGGCTGTAAGCTGTGGGCGAGTCTGGTCATATTCAGTTTAAGTAATTTTAATTTTCGTCACTTTGTGTCAGCAACCTAACTCACTGTATTGCCTTTCTTGAACTGTAAAGTACTAAATGTAATATTTTCAATGCCATTTTCGCAACAGTTGTATTTATAAAAGGTTGAACATACCGTGCGATACCTATAGCACTCATATGCTTAAAACACGTCATTGTGTTACACGATCACAAGCACGGATAACGAGTTTGTTTACTTTTCACTCTCAGCTTGTTGCGTAGGTATACTTATAGGACTGTGCTAGTTACTTCGGATACTACAACTGGTTCAGTGCTAACTGCGAAACACTTCTTCAATTCCTCATGTTTGATTAGATTTATTTGAGATAGGTCCAAAAATACACAACATGCATCGGGAAAAAATAGTTTGTGGCAGCTACAAAGTATTTTGTTTGTACGTACCTAGTAAAAAGTATTTTATGCTCACCGTTAACAACATTTTGCTGAAATTACAAAAAAAATTAACAAATTTATTTTGTGTTTACTACATAATGATTCGCAAGGGAACATTTCAAACTTTTATTTTAAATTAGTAATGGGGCCGTTTCACGTTAGAGATTTTCACCGTAAACAAGACTTTCTACGACCTGTGATTGAGCAAAGTTCAAATTATTGAAAATCCATATGATGACGTCGGCAGAACAAAGCCTAGCACATTCAGCAAGTATGTGGGCCGGCTGTTTATTAAACTGCAGATGAGGCCTGGTACCGGATTTGTTCGAATGGTTTAGAGCTTAGATTGTTATAAGGAGATGGGCATAAGGCCTTAAGACGTAAGGGTTAGAATCCCCACCGCCGTATTAATCATTGGAACAACTATTGGACACCGTATAAACTAATATAATTTCGCTGTGGGTTGTCCAACCACGACCTCATTTTTCGAAACTATAATAGGAACAGCTCACTGCACTACACCGTATTGATAAGTGAAATTGTAGTTGGTTACAATAGAAACGAGTATAATTTCGCTGTGGATTGTCCAACCATAACCTAATTTATCAGTACCCCGTACAGAAACAGCTGACTGCCTTCCGATATATTGATAAAGTGTAACAGTAGTTGGTTGCTATTGAAACTAGTGTAATATGGCTCTGGGTTGTGCAACCATAATTTAATTTCTCGACACCTCTACAGGAATAGCTAAATGCCTTCCGCCATATTATTAAGTGAATAAACAATATCAGCCTTTGTTAAAGAGGAACTGCTTCACTCTCGCAGCACATTTCCTCAATAGAGTGAACATAAGATCGGGGCAATATTAGGTTTCTGAGAATATGACAAATATATCACATGATCGTAGGCGAAACAATATGCCTGACATTTGGTAACCTTTTCAGGAGAATTTTTTTTTTACGTTTGACTTTGCGATTTTCGTACTTTGTGATGAGTGAAAAAAAAAAATAGGATATAACATTTCGCAGCGAAAAAGTTTATGTACTCTAAATCGCGGCCTAACACGAACAAAAAATCTATGAAATTGAGCTGCTTACATTAAACACAGCAAGCTTTAAATAAAGTTGTTAAGCTTTTATGATTAATAAATCTGACTCAGAAGATGCCTACATACTGATAAGTAAGTTATTCGGTACGCATTCGGTAAGCACACACTACAAATACGATGTTTCGCATAGTACAGTAAAATATAAACAGGCATAAACATCGGCTGTACTTCCACAAATACGTCCTCAATATTGTACACGTCAGAAGTCATGTGATCGTCAGCTTAACAAAACATTTTTGCGAAATTATTTTGCTACTGCGCTGCCCGATCAGCACCCTACGTATATATTCATTCTATGATTTCCTGAGTTGTACGTATATAATGTGTGATTGTGGTATCATGTATAAACAAGGTACGTAGCGGCCCGGTATAGGTTGTTCGGGATAAAGAGAGCACTAAAGATTTAACTTTTGAAAAATATTACTAGCCTTTACCGCATATAATTCCACATTTACTGTAGTCTCTTTACTGCTTGTATGCTTGGCAGAATAATTACACAGTATAGTTCCGCGAATTATTCTATTTAAGTACGACAATGCTGAAAAAAAAAAAAACAAATTCAATGTTCTCGTATTTTATATAAAATTAAATAACCTTTTTATCAAATTACAGAATGTTCCAAAATTATCTTTACAACTTTGACTGCTAATATAAAAAAAACTAAAAAAGGTAGCAAGGTTCGGTTTGCGCCGCAATGTTCATACACACCTGGAGTTTTATTTAGTGTTTGTTTGTGCAGATTAGTCATTGACGAAAATGGCCACCCCCCAGCAGATGTGACAGTGTGTCGAGTGGTTTATAGATACCAGATCCGACACCCAAGTCCATCGGAAGTTCCGGACACATTACAGAGACACGCCACCATGACGTCCAACTATCAGTGCGTGGTACAGGAGGTTCAAGGAAACTGGAAGTGTCTTGAAGAGGACGAGTTCAGGACGACCAAGCACCAGCGATGCAGATGTGGAACGGGTGCAACAGGCATTCATCCGGAGTCCCTCTAAATCAATCCATTGTGCATCTCGACTGTTGCAGCTACCAACAACCACGGTGCACAGGATACTGCACAAGCTGCATGCCTACAAGGTGCAACTGCTGCATGCATTTCAACCTGATGACAGGCCAAAACGCTAATCGTTTGCAGTTGACATTCTGAGTCGCATTGATGACGACCCAGACTTTCTGAAAAAAGTGATGTTCACGGACGAAGCTTGTTTTCACGTGTCCGGGAACGTAAACCTCCACAATGTGAGGATATGGGGCTCTGAGAACCCCCACTTTAAAATGGAAATGGTACGAGACAGTCCGGAGGTGAACGTCTTGTGTGGTCTGTTATATGATCGTGTTATATGGCAGAAGCCTCAATAACCTCGGCTGTTTACCTGGACGTGTTGGAACAATTTGTATTTCCACAGATCAAAGATCTGCAACCTGACATCGTGCTGCAGCAGGATGGTGCTCCTTCTCACTGGGGCTTGGTCCTTAGGGCTGCTTTGGACGACAAGTTTCCAGGTCGCTGGGTTGGTAGAGGAGGACCCATTCCCTGGCCCCCAAGGTCACCAGACATCACCCCACTGGAGTTTTTCTTATGGGGCGTTCTTGAAGGATGTGGTCCACCACACTCCAGTGCTGGACCTGCGGGAACTGCGAGTACGCATAACAGCAGCAATTGAACAAATTATCGCAGACTTGCTAGGCCGGACCTGGGCAGAACTGGAATATCGCTTAGATATCCTGCGTGCTACAGATGGTGCTCACATTGAACCTTGCTAAGTGGGTATTGAAACTTCAGGTGCGTGTGAACATTGTGGTGCAAACCGCAACTTTCTACCTTTTATAGTTTTTTTATATTAGCAATCAATGTTGTAAATATCATTTTGGAAAATCCTTTATACAAGTTACTACCGACTGCACAATTTACCATTCACGCGCAAACAACAAGTGACGTGTCCAGAGAGGTTAGACATTTCCTGTTGTTAGCCGTTACGCGCGATTAGATACAAGCTGCCTGAAAATATAACATTTAGCAGGACTTTTTGAGTGCTCACTTTATTCCGAATCATCTATAGAAGTATTCGTTTGATACCGGCACTTAGTTTGTATATTAATATAGTTTGTACTTGCTTAACTAGTTAATGCCTGGATTTGAATAATCATTGGTCTCAGCCATATACTAAAAATATTATTATTTTTCTTTATTTTTGGAGTTTTCCATTCACGTGCGCTGATTTGGATTTTTAGTCCATATTTGTTATATTTCTAAAATTACAGCGGGCCGGGCCGTGTCTAAAAGTTAAAAATATTAATCATTATTTGTCATCAATTTATGGCTTATTTGTCAGTTTGAATACATTTTTGTCAGTTGTTTGACATGTTGTATTTTCTGTAATACAAATTTATTCCAGATGGTAATCAATTTGAATATGAACCAGTTTCACAGAATTGTTTTTATTTGTCTTGTTGTTACTAAGAAAACTTTAGAATTTTAAGAACAGTCAGGTAATATGACACTGCCGAACCAAATAACCAACATTGCTTTTCGTCAACTTTAAACCTTAACTATCCCGTAACATTTTTGTTTTCAAACGGACAAGTCATTTGCCAATATTTACAGTTTCTACGGCCTGAAGTATAACGTAATCATTGTCGAGTGGTATGAACGACAGCTTAATACACGTCTCTAACTGCTAGTCCGAAATACGAATTGTGTCTCCTAAACTTAGGAACGTTCTGAGAAGGCCCGAAAGATGTGCGCAGAGAATAATAGGTTTTTATAGAAGAGGATTAAAAAAAACTAACTATAAATAACTATGGATTCGTTAAAGTGATTTACAATCAGAAAATTATGTAGTCACTAAAATACATTTGGTGCCAGATTCACATGAGCATTATTTTTATTTTATTTTATATGTTTCTATAATTGTTTTAATCTTAATAAAAGCAATTTGTGTACATTTACGTTGAACTTCCTTTTTACATATTAACGACGTATCTGACATTGAAACGACTACATAATAATAATGTTATGTGTATAAAAATAGTGATGTCAGCAAAATATCTCTACGTAGTAAAGGTTTTAAAAGTTACTAAAATGCAGTATATACTCTGAAAATATCCGTTCCGTGCACAACGAAAAATACATATAAAGCAGGACGGCTTTCCAATGCTATTTTCATACAAGCTGTATTATTCACGCTAAAGTGAAGCGGAGGATTCGTAAAATGTGTTAGCGCTGTACATATGGAAGTTTGGGGAAAAGAAGTAAAAATATAAAGAGGCTTTACTTTTACTAACAGGAGGAAAAGATTCATAACATAAGTTCTTCTCCGTTATGATCTAGGCAATGCAGCAAACAATACAATATTGTTGTAATATTTAGAGAAACAATTTGGAATGTTTTCTTCGCGTGTCATGCAAAATATATAGTAATTTAAAGTCTTGAAGTATGTGCCTCTGAATTTTTACCACAAAAATCAACTATATAAAGTCAATAATACCTGCATTTAATGTTAATATTTAACACATACAATTTAGTTAAAATATTTAAATTACTTAACATTAACGTCGTTAGTCAGACCACACTGAGTTGAGAGTTACTTAAACGCTTACTCCACAACAACAGTGTACCGCAAAACGTTGTACTCCATCGTTTACAAATTTGGCCCCTTAATTTTACGAAAGTGTCGCTGTATTGTCCATTGCCATCAGTACCTACTTAATTGATTCTTTATTTATTTTTTAGTTAAAGCTGCAATTATAGACTACTTACTATAATTCAATAACTAATCTGTATAAAAAAGACATTGAACCGCAGGCAACTTGAAATATTAGTCAATACAACTTCTAGATAACAGGATATAACTAGTAAATTTATCATTGATCACGGCATCTTTGAAGACATTCCTCGTTAGACATCCTTACTTTTTGTAACCTTGCAATTTAAATGGTGTTGTCAATATGTGCAAACCAAATGGTTCAACAAAAGCGAATAAAATTTAAACTGGGAATAAGAGTCGCTATGGGGAACTTAGATGCAGGGGACATGAGATCTGCAAAGCCATTAAAACATGAATTGGGCGGCATCAACATATGAAATATGAATACAGATGACCTCGTCGAGATTTTAGATGCGTGCAAATGTATTACTGCGAAACTGGACCAGTACTTTGCAATCATACTATGCGTTTCTAAGCAAAGGCTCCTGTAGTAATAACATGAAAACACTCCGGCACTACAAGGTCGACAGAGTTACAGTCAGCGGGTTAACATCATACTCAACACCATCGCTTACATGTTCAGGCACATACCTCTTTCTGCAAGCTCTGTATATCGGTTTTTTACACGTAATTCGGACGGTTTTACTGAATATATATATATATATATATATATATATATATATATATATATATATATATATATATATATATATATATATATATACAGGATGGGGCTGAATTCGACCGACAAACCGCGGGAGGTGATTCCTCAGTAAATAATAAGCACAAAATGTGCAGAATACTTTGTGTCTAAAATTAATATTAACTATGAAATAAGCTTTTGAAGTTCGAATTTTGGAACTTTATTTTCACAAAATATGTGAAAATAAATATCCTGAAAGGACAATACTCTGAACATAGCTTTATGTTGTTAGGCTCTTCTAATTCATAGCAAATTCTGGTAAAGACCTTCCACCCTTGTGAAAATGATATGGATGGTCATCCTATATTTACATATAAGTTTTGTAGAATTAGGGAATTAGACATTTGATGAAGGTTTATTGAGGTATGTGACTTACGTAACAAAAATTATCCTTTTGTTGCAACTGTCTAGGACCTAACGTTATCGTTCAAAACGCATTTAAGGCCGGCGTGGTGAGCTGATTTTCGTTTGTTATACAGTGAATGTCCACCGTCGCCTGTGCGCTGAGAACAACGGAACACACACGTACGCAATATTGCCTATGTTCTAGGTTCTGTAACGGTACACCTAATGCTTTACCGCGTTTTGAACGAAAACGATTGGTCCTAGACAGTTGCAACAAGAGGATCATTTTTGTTACATAAGTTACACAGCTCAATAAACAGTCATCAAACGTTTGAATTTCCTAATGCTACAAAACATATGTGTAAATATAGGGTGACAATCCCTATTATTTTCACAAGGGTGGAAGGTCTTTACCAGAATTTTCTATGAAAAGAAGAGCCTAACAACATAAAGCTATCTTCAGAATATTGTCCTTCCAAGTTATTTATTTGCACATATTTTGTGAAAATACCGTTTCATATTTCAAACTTCACAAGCTTATTTCATAGCAAATATTAATTTTAGACACAAAGTGTTCTGCACAGTTTGTGGTTATTGTTTACTGAGAAATCACCTCTCGCGGTTTGTCGTTCTTATTCAGCCCCGTCCTGTGTGTGTGTATATATATATATATATATATATATATATATATATATATATATATATATATATAAATGTTACACTGTAAATGTGACCAAGTATAAAATTTGTGAAATTGAGATGTAATGACAATCTGTCTAATAAAGGTGAATAAGTTACGTCGAAGTTTTCCCTTGGCCGTATCAAAATCCGTGCAGTATGAAATTTTTGATGCTATTCTGACCAAGTCTCAATAAATAAAACATTGTCTAATACAAGTTGACTAAGTTAACGTAGTCATGTTGACATGATAAACGATTTGCATGTCGTTCTGACCAAGTCACTTCTACAAATTGACTAAGTTAACATAGTGATGTTGACATGGTAAACGATTTGCATGTCATTCTGACCAAGTCACTTCGTAATTTTTTCATGTGAAACACATCAGGTTCAATTGGTGACTAACATGACTAGATGAGTTTCTGCAGGTTGCCACACGTGACATGTAATCAGCTGTACTATCAGCTTGTAGTAGAGTTTGTACTGGATGTTGTAGGTGTTTAAAATAACGCAAAATATAATGACGAGTCTTGAATTACCAGTTTCGACACTTTCATTAAAGGAAAAGAGAAATTAGGAAACCACTCTATAAAAGTGTTTATTAAATAATGTTATCATTGCAGAAATCCCTTTTGGATAAACCTTATTTCCATTAGAAACATTTTAATGCAACAATTTACATGGTTGCAGGTACGGATAAAATTAGTAAATATAATTCAAAAGTTCTTGTCACTGACAACAATTGTATCATAAAAATTGTAACATTCAATATATTTGTTATATGACTGTCCTAGTTTTTCTTACCAAACTTCCTGTTGTGAAAATACGCCTACTGGCGAAGACGTTTGACCTGTAAAGTGTGCTACGAGTACCTATCTCCAAGACTTTGCAAATGTTTCTAGACAGAAAACAATGCGCCTACAATTTTACTGTCTATAGGTCTGCTGCATCCTACAATGGTTACTGCATGAGGTGAAAGGCCAGAGAGGAAGTTTTGTGACTGGGACTGATGTTTTGCAGTGGACATTACAACTTCCTGAGAGGGTAATTGAGACTCCGTTGTTTTCCGACACATGTAGTTGTCATAACTGCAATTCGTTTATTGAAGCTCTTCTGTGTACATTGTTCAAAAGCCACACCTCTATATAGCTGAGCATAAATTTCTGTAAACAGGTCATTAGTACATGGAGGTGGACTCTATGCAGTAAACGAATGTGTTTTGTTTGTGGTAGACCAAATTCCAGGCCCACAATTTCACCTGGTAGGAAGCCTCTGAATATACTTGTTCAGGTACATGCAAAATTATAAGTGCATGATGCGGCAATCAACAGTTGCGTTGTACTGCTAAAGAGAAAATGTTATGCATTAGGCTCCATCCACCAGATTTCAGGTCCTTTTGGAACGATCCGACAGTCTTTACAGCAGCACTGTAATCGTTAATAGTCGGCGATTTGAACAAATGTTCAGAAAACAGTAGCATATGCTCAATGTGTTGTGTTATTCCATGATCTTAACTTGGGAAAAATTTAGTAGAGAGTAAAATTTGTTCATTAACCGGTGTGTTAATGTAGCTTCTCAAGTCACACCTTACAATACATACTAACTTCTTACTGTAGGTTGAATAATATGAATGGACAGCTCTCAACACGCTAGGGCGAAATCTTTTTTTCCGATGGTCACAATTTGTATAAATATCTAAACATATGCGCCAGACTTTTCCCGGCATCTGTGTATTATAGTTATAATCTCCTTGGTAAGTTTTGTTTGTTAGTAAAACTAAAATGTAAATTAATATAAGAAATTGTATATTGTTAAAGAATATTTTAAATATTTGACGAGAGTAAATAAAGATTACCTGTCAAGGCGAATGTTTTAATGTTGGTTGTGGCAACAGAACACAATCAAGGAGATTCTTCATAGTTAAGAAAAGTAATAAGATATGAGACGCAAACATTTCATCATGTCGGGAAAGACTGAAAAACGCTACACATAAGGATTTCAGAGAAGCAATTGAATGGTAGTAAAATTTTGTTAATTTCAACGTTACACTGATGCAACACAAGGATATGTTTGGAATGCTGACGTATAGGGAAAGGATTATTTCCCGTTTCCAATTACTTGCATGTTAGAATTCTCTGTCCTGTATTTATATATTTAACCCTCGATCTTTTGCCTATTAACTGCTACTGGAAGGGTTACTTATCAAAGGCCACGGCCACTTCTCACAGCTCCTGTCATTATATGTTACAATCTTTAATGACCTGACTGTCGACAAGACGTAAAGCCCACGTGCCTTATTTAACAACGCGGTGGCCGAGGGGTCAGACCTCTCCCCTCCCACCAAGGCGATCAGGTTCCGATTCTCTGCGGGGTCGGTCCCCGGATTTTCGCACGTGGAAATCGTGCCGTACGATGCCGCTGGTTGGTGGGTTTTCTCGGGGATCTCCAGTTTCCCCGTCCATTCATTCCGGTTCTACTCCATACTCACATGTCACCCCCACCAACGCTAAGGACCTCGATGTTAAGCGCTGACCACAATCTCTTCACTCACTCACGTGGACGAATCGTGTTTCGGTCGCATTTGTTCAACAATGGAGAAATTATGTAGCTCAATATCAAACACAAAACGAGTTTTACTAACCAAAGCCTCGCCAAAGGTGCGAAGAAAGTTGTAAAAAATATTCCTAAGCAGCTTGGAAAGTTTTGAACCCATACGCAATATGAAACAACTACCATACTTCAGGTTACAAATAGAACATATGTTTAGCAATGTCTTTATACAAGCACTGTTGAATATTTTTGGCGTACTTTCCAAAAGAAAAAGCAGGCTTATGAGATCATCTTCCTATATGTGTGTAAATGTGTATGTGTGTGTATATGAGCGTGTGTGTCCGTGTGTGTGTCCTTCCCCCTTAAAAACCTTAGAACCAGTTGACCTAATTTCATCAAACATTGTACACACATAGTAATTTGTAATCTGACTTGACTTTTACATATTTCGTTAACGCCCTGTTATTAGTAGAAGGAAAATGCCGATCCGGGCACAGGGGCTGGAGGCTGTGGTTGTGTGGTTGTCTTTGACCTTTGACCCTGTGACCTTGACCTTGACCTTTGACCCCCTGTAACCCGACACCCCGATGCCATCTTGTTTCCAACCGCCATCTTGTCTCCACCCGCCATCTTGTTTCCAGCCACCATCTTGAATGACGTCAATTTCGAAAAATTAAAAAAAATTCAAAAATTCCAAAAAAAATTTAAAAATTAAAAAAAAAATTTTAAAATTAAAAAAAAAAGTTTAAAAATTCTGCCATCTTGTTCCGACCGCCATCTTGGAGGTTTCTTCCGAGTCTTCCAAAAATTTTTTGATTTCGCATTCCATTATAACCCCACACATATTTAATAAAAAATTTTATAGAAAAACTTTTTAATAAAATTCTTTTTAGTAAAGTCTTTGTAATATAAATACTATTTAATAAAAACGCTTAATATAATATAATTTTATATAACAATTATTTAGTTAAAAAATTCATCGGATATGCTCGGCCAAGCTCGTTAACCTTCGGCAATCTTCGACCATGCTCGGCAACCCTCGGCTCGACCTTGAAGTTATTGCTAATGCCGCCATCTTAGAGCAATCGATTATTTAATTCAAGTGTTGTATTGTATGTAAGGTTCACATGATATGCAGTATACATGTATACATAACCCCTAATATTTTTAATAACTAAAAATGTAAAATCTATCTATATTAATTATTATTTAATTTCTTGGGCCCCATACCCGATCAACATAACCCCTAATACTTTTAATAACTAAAAATGTAAAATCAATCGTTATTATTTATTATTTAACAATACCCAATTGATTACCGATCAATTCAAACAATTAATAATTTTCGATTCAACCAATCAATTATCCTACATTCTCGAATCTATACCCGATCGATTTCGGATAAATTCAGTAATTAATTATGACAATTACTTGTACATCTCCCAGGCATGATGGACAGCATCCGACCTCTTCGGCATCATGCAGGGAACTGACTACAGTTTTGTATAACCATGCAGTTATCTACAGTACCTTCCCCTCTCCCCTCCTTTCCCCTCTTCACCACCATTACGGTTGCACCTGTCAGAACTTGTCCCAGCTTCTCTTCCTGCATTTCATGACCTTGAACGGTCATTGCACTTTCCCCTCCTTTCCCCTCCACCATCACCAGAGCTGCTGCACCTGTCAGAACCTGCCCAGCTCTCTTCCCACTCCTTTCCTCTCTTCAACCCCATCTCTGCTGCACCTGTTTGAACCTGTCCCAGCTCACTTCCCCCTCCTTACCTCCTTTCCCCTCTTCACTGCCATCACTGCTGCACCTGTCAGAACCTGTCCCAGCTTCTCTTCCAACATCTCATGACCTTGAACTGTCATTGCACTTCCCCCTCCTTCCCTCTCTCCTCTACCATCACTGCTGCACCTGTCAGAACCTGTCCCAGCATCTTTTCATGCATCACATGACCTTGAACTGTCATTGCACTTCCCCCTCCTTTCCCCTCTTCTCCACCATTACTGCTGCACCTGTCAGAACTTGTCCCAGCTTCTCTTCCTACATCACATGACCTTCAACTATCATTACACTTCCCCCTCCTTTCCCCTCTCC
>PNEQ01052647.1:0-22186 GCA_003012365.1 Medauroidea extradentata | reverse complement strand
TTACGCAGACAATGTTTGTACTTCATGTCTTTTCCCACCTGAGGCTTGGTGTAGTGTAACGACCACTATGTTACACAGACAATGTTTGTACTTCATGTCTTTTCGCACCTGAGGCTTGGTGTAGAGCAACGACCACTATGTTACACAGACAATGTTTGTACTTCATGTCTTTTCCCACCTGAGGCTTGGTGTAGAGCAACGAACACTATGTTACACAGACAATGTTTGTACTTCATCTTGATCCTGCCTGAGGCTTGGTGTAGAGCAATAACTACTATGTTGCGCAGACAATGTTTGTACTTCATGTTTTTTCCCACCTGAAGCTTGGTGTAGTGTAACGACCACTATGTTACACAGACAATGTTTTTACTTCATGTTTTTTCCCGCCTGAGGCTTGGTGTAGTGTAACGTCAACTATGTTACACAGACAATGTTTGTACTTCATGTTGATCCAATCTGAGGCTTGGTGTAGAGCAATGACTACTATGTTACGCAGACAATGTTTGTACTTCATGTTTTTTCCCACCTGAGGCTTGGTGTAGTGTAACGACCACTATGTTACACAGACAATGTTTTTACTTCATGTTTTTTCCCGCCTGAGGCTTGGTGTAGAGCAACGACTACTATGTTACACAAACCGTGTTTGTACTTTATATCAATTCCTTTGGAGGCTTGGTGTAGTGAAACGACTACTATGTTACACAGACAATGTTTGTACTTCATGTTGATCCAATCTGAGGCTTGGTGTAGAGCAACGGTTACTATGTTATGCAGACCGTGTTTGTACTTTATATCAATTCCTTTGGAGGCTTGGTGTAGTGTAACGACCACTATGTTACACAGACAATGGTTGTACTTCATGTTGATCCAATCTGAGGCTTGGTGTAGAGCAACGACTACTATGTTACACAGACAATGTTTTTACTTCATGTCTTTTCCCGCCTGAGGCTTGGTGTAGCGCAACGACTACTATGTTACACAAACCGTGTTTGTACTTTATATCAATTCCTCTGGAAGCTTGGTGTAGTGAAACGACTACTATGTTACGCAGACAATGTTTGTACTTCATGTCTTTTCCCACCTGAGGCTTGGTGTAGAGCAACGACCACTGTGTTACACAGACAATGTTTGTACTTCATTTTTTTTCCTACCTGAGACTTGGTGTAGTGTAACGACCACTGTGTTACACAGACAATGTTTGTACTTCATGTCGATCCCATCTGAGGCTTGGTGTAGTGCAACGACCACTCTGTTTCACAGACCGTGTTTGTACTTCATATCAATTCCACCTGAAGCTTGGTGTAGTGAAACGACTGCTATGTTACACAGACAATGTTTGTACTTCATGTTGATCCCATCAGAGGCCTGGTGTAGTGGAATGACCACTATGTTACACAGACCTTGATTGTACTTTATGTCGATCCCATTTGAGGCTTGGTGTATTGTAACGACTACTATTTTACACAGACAATGTGTGTACTTCATGTCGATCCCGCCTGAGACTTGGTGTAGTGAAACGAGCACTAAGTTACGCAGACCGTGTTTGTTTGTTCTTCTTGTCTAGCCCACCTGGGGCATGGTTTGTGTGTAACGACCACTATGTTTAGCCCTCTCGACTCATGATCATGCGACAGAAGGCCTCTTAAAACATCGGCTCCCCCACACAACAAATACAATGGGCCAAAACCCCGAAATTCTAATTCACTTAAATACTGATCTAGTCCCCAGATCACCCCCGACCAATGCTTGTAGCAATGCAATCTGGTATCGTGTTGCTTCGGAAAACCTAGAATTTGAGACTGTCAAATACACTTTTATATATATATATATATATATATATATATATATATATATATATATATATTTCCTCTCATTTACAGTACAATACATGAATTGCACATTCACATAACAGTCCAATTAAAATGACGATTACCATATCTATTTTAAGTTTCTGTACGTCATCCACGTTTTATACAAACGCCGCTCAATTAAGTGCACACAACTACTTTTTCTTACTTATGAGAATTTTAAAACATGGCAACATCGAGAATTTACACCCACAACTGTACATTTACAACACACTTTCCTTTTTCAACTTCCTGTTAAACCGGACGGCTTTTTAGTGTGCGTGTGACTCCCGAAACCTCTAGCAATGGCTTTCTTCCGATTTCCGTACAGTTCAGTGATCAATACAACCCACAAATCTCGTAGTACTTGGATAATAGGAGTCGAGGTTAATCCAATTGGGAAACTATTATACGTCCCCATTTCTCCGAGCCTCGCACGGCGTCTTGGCGGACAAGCAGCCAGCAATCCTTCCCAAGCGACGGGAAAAATGTCCCAGCAAAATAACTGAAAGACACAAACGCCGCGCACTCACCACTTCCAAGTTCTAGAAGCTAGTTCTCCTACTTGTTTGTAATTTTCTCCAAATTCTAGCAACACCATTCAGCTCAAATGAGCCGCAACTATTTTGCCCATGCAGAGCAAAGCAAGCCTCTCCAACTCCAACACCTCCTCCAACATCGTCGGGACCACCAGGCTCTAGTAGCAAAGACTCCGGCTACCTCTTCACCCTGCCACTTCCAACGCTTAAGTAAGCCTTTCTAGACTTGCTAGCACCAGACATTTCCCCTCCCCCACTCTGCCGGAGCCCACACCTCTCCCCCCTCCAGGCCTACCCCTCCATAGCCAGTGGAGGGCCAGGTCCGGAGTTAAATGGGAAGGCTCAGCTCAGACGGCTGGGGTGACCCCTTCCCCCCAAAATATGAGCCACAGGGAAGTCATTGGAGCAAACCACTTCTAGACTCTTAGGGAAATCCCTCCCCTCCCCAGAAAGGGGGCCCAAACTCAGGCTACCCTGTTTTTCCTACATGAACTAAACTGAACAACTGTTCAATTACCGCCCACCTATACTACTCTACTCCCGAGAGATGCACACTTGAGCCCATTACAAACTATCAACAACAAACTTAAAACTAAGAATTACAATCATTAAGACAATGGTAGCAACATTGCTTTCTCCTAATTATCCAAGTGGTCCATAAGCTTGTCACACTACCAAGCCACTTCCGACTATCATTTGAAACAATAATATCACTTAGAATACATAAGACCACAATTCACTCATACTCCAGTAATCTTACTGTCTATTATATACAACAGCAGCACCAATTCTTATACATCAAAGGATTCTCAAAAAGTACACTACAAAATTTTTCAATACATTATACACACTTCAAAACAATAACAAAAGGGATCCCTTTTACACAAAACACTGGCCAGTTACTACACAAAAGACAACACAACTAACCTGTGACTTAAGGTCGGGCATGGTAAAGTTTGAGGTGCAAAACGTGGGCTTTCCTGATCACAAAACTATCAGATACCTTCTGCATGCTCCACGTATTTTCACCCAGACCCTTCAGCAGCACATAGGGACCCTCATACCTTGGAGTTAACTTAGCCGAGACTTTGTGAGCAAGGTCGGAGAGTCGAAAGCTTCTGCACAGGACTTTATCTCCCACTCGGAAGGGATTAGCTACTCGACTTACATTATAGCGCCGGGCTCCTAACTCCTATGCCTCAACCAATCTTTCTTTTACCCTGCACATTTAGAGTCCAGTGTTGGGCCTCATTGTGCCTCAAGTCCAAAGGAGGTAACCCCCAAACATTTAATAAATGGTGTACAACCCGCCTACCCAAAAATACCAGTGCCGGGTTTTCTTTAGTATTCTCATGCCATCGTTAAAACCCATGTTTATTCATGGGGTTTGCGCATCCCATTCGTTATGCATGGAGTCGCTAAAAATTCCAACGCTAGCCTTTAATTTTCTGTTTACCCTTTTGACCATGTTCCCTTGTGGGAAATGAGGACTACTAAACAAATGCTTGACTCCCCATTCCAAACACATTAATTTAAATACCTTCCCTGTAAAACATGCTGCGTTATCAGTTACGATTTCGGCCGACGCCCCAAAGATTTTCCAAACCTGATTTTCCAAAATCTCATTCAATACTGGCACCTTCATACTCTTCACAGGTTAGAGGAAAATAAATTTAGAAAAAATATCAATAGCTACCAATAAAGTTACATTACTTTTTTTTTGAATGAACTAAGGGACCGAAAAGATCTAAATGCACCTTCACCCACGGACCCAATGGCTCCTCTGCCGCATACAAATCGACCCTGGTGTTAGCGGGGGCTTTAAATTTCTGGCACCTTTCACAGGACTTCACGTACTCCTTAACATCTTTAGGCATACCCGGCCAAAAAAAATCTCTTGCAGTTTTCTCCTTAGTTCTCAAATACCCTAGATGACCTCCCCCCAGCTGATCATGGTAATATTTTAGAACCATGCCCTTCACCGCTCGCGGGACTAACACCCTTTTCCGCCGCCCATCCTTCATAAAATACAAGATCTCATTATCTATGCAATAAGGCCCCTGCACTCCAGCCTTAACATCTGCGATAATTTTCATACACTCATCATCAATTTCTTGATGATCTGGTATAGAGGTAAAAGATTCGGGAATAGACAATAACGATCCCACCAAACCACTCTCCTCACTAAGATTTACCTAAAAATTTTCCCCTTCGAACATTTGTGACAGAGCGTCGGCCACCTGATTCGCCTTCTTGCTTACATGATGAATCTTGTAACAAAAGCGGTTTAATCTAAGCACCCACCTCCCCAATTTTCCCAGCTGATGCGGGTGCCCCAAAATCCACGACAGAGCGTGGTTGTATGTGTAGAGATTAAATTCCACTCCTTCGAGAAACCCTTGGAATCGCTCCATGCCAAACAAACACGCTAGACACTCCTTTTCATAGGTGCTCAATCTACGCTCTGCGTCTGTTAGGATTCTACTAGCGTAGGCAACAAGATTTCCGGGCCCTTTCCCATCAAGGTCCTGACTGAGGTCCGCCTCCAAGGCAACAGCCGAGGCATCCACATGTAAATTAAATTTCTTGTCAAAGTTCGGTAAACACAGAACTGGCTCACTACATAACTGCCTCTTTAAATTTGTAAAGGCCCTTTGCAGTTCCGGCCCCCATTCGAAGGTCACCCCTTTCCTTCTTAACCGGTTTAAAGGCTCGGCGACTTCTGATAAGCAAGGAATAAATCTGGTGTAATAACCTACCATCCCCATAAATTTTTACACTCCTTTCACCGTGGTGGGACATGGAAATTCAAGAAAAGGTTTCATCTTTTCCGTGTTCATCCGTAATTTTCCTCCTCTGATAAGGTAACCTAGAAACTTGACAGTTTCTTTTCCCACTTCAACCTTTTCGGGATTAATCGTTAATCCAGCCTGTTTGAGTTTATCCAGCACCATTCGCACATGCTGTAGATGTTCATTTCATGTTTTGCTGTACATAATCACATCGTCCACGTAGTGAAACACGTACTTAAATTTCTGTTCCGACAGCACTTGGTCCAATACCCTACTAAGGGCCTGACTGCCAAAATTACTTCCCATCGGGATCCTAGTAAATTCATACTGGGCCCACGATGTGCTAAATGCAGTGTACTCTCTACACTCTTCGTGAAGTTGGACCTGATAAAAACTACTATTGAGGTCCAAGGTGGTAAAATATTTAACACGCCCTAAGTGCTATAACACTCCCTCCAAGGTCGGCAAGGGAAAGGGGTCAGCCGGTACCCTCTCATTCAATTTCGCATGATGAATCACTAGGCGGAAATCTTTTCCCCCCTGTTTGCTAATTAGGAACCCCGGTGACGAAAATTCAGACTTCGAGGGAACAATTACCCCCGCCTTCAACAATTTGTCTATTTTTTCCCTGAAACACTTTAATTTGTTGGGCAAACATTGAAAATGCCTACTCCTAAAACGGGTGGAATCTGACAATTAAAACGATAGGGTACTAAATCACATTTTCCTATTTTGTCTTTAATGACGTCCTTGTATTCATCTAGAATAGCCCGAATATCCCTGTCCTTTTCCTGATCTTCCCCATGGAGTGAATAAATTTGTTCACTTGTTCGATGCCCCATCACAACCTTTACACTCGGATTGAACCCAAAGGTCAAGAAGCCCTTACTTAAGTCCACTCTTGCTTGCACATGTCCCAAGAAATCTATTCCTAAGATCACTTGGACACATAGCACTCTGATTACAGCAAAGTTATAGTTCCTTGAAAAGCCTGCGAATTTACTATATAAAGTGATTTTCTCTTCACACCCTAAGGCGGAACCGTCTGTCATAATAAAATTGTGTACCTTATTTCTTCAAAACTTCCTGTTTAAATTTTTATCCCGTTTCCTAAGCTCTTCCCTCAAATCCCAACTAATCAAACTATTAACGGCCCCTGAATCCACCAAAGCCCAGACCTCCAGTTCCCCTAATTGCCCCGCAATCATATTACCCCTTTTTCCTTTCTTTACGCGACATGCTTTCCTACTAACATTGGCTACGAGGTCACGCCTCCCTCTCGCCCTTTCGCGTTTTCCAAACAATTCGCTTTAAGGTGGCCGACCCCGTTGCATTTAAAACAACGTTCACTCGCCCTAACCTTAGGCTGTTTACAAACCACCATCCAATGGCCCACTTTTCCACAACTAGCACATCTGCCCAGCTTTCGTAGGTCCCATACTTTTTCCGCTCCTGAGAACCCCGCCCCTATGGAGTCGTCTATTGACATCACTCTCGACTTGCCTTCAAACCCTTTTATCCCTCGATCCCATCTCACGTGCGGGAATTCCTTATAATATTCGCGGCTCTGCTGCTCGCGGTCCTGTATCTCTATCGCCAAACCCTTTAATTCTGCCAACAAAGTCGGGAATGAACACAGACTGCATACTGCTCTTGTTGCGGACACAATATTACTCATAATTAGAGCAATTAAGTCCTACTCCTCCCCAGCATTCCCCCAACACTCTATTATAGTCCACAGTCGACTCCACAAAATTTACAAATTGTTCTTCTGTTCTTTGGTAATGATCCACAAATCGTCGCACGCAGCTACACCGCACATTCCCGGGCACACCCGCGACGCAACAGCATGGACAAAATGTTCTACTTTACCTTCTCCATTTGCTGATAATACATGCACAGGCCCCACCTCCCAAGACTCTATGCACGGTAAAGTTTTGACTAAGTCCCACATCCATGTATCATTGTCATCTTTACCTCTTTCCTGACAGTGACGAACCACATCCTTTCTCCTCTCCTCCTCTTCCTCCTCCCTGAACCATGTAATTGCCCGTTGGCGTAAATCGATCGCAGTGTCTTCGTCCTCGACCACTACACCTCGTTCATTTAATATAGTACTAAGTCCGCCCGCCCCAATCGGTATAGGAAGTCCGAAGGTGCTGCCATTGTTTCACAAGTGATGCCTGTGCACAGGGTTAACTGAATAACTCCACTTATAAACTGTATAATCCCCCTTACTCCTAATCAAGTGGTCTCAAATTCTAGGTTATGCATGGAAAAGCAACCACTTGCCCCAGAAGGAAGCAGAGTGGCACAATGTTACACAGACCATGTTTGTTTGTACTTCATGTCGATCCCGCCTGAGGCTTGGTGTTGTGTAACGACCACTATATACACAGACCATGTTTGAACTTCATGTTGATCCCGCGTCATGCTTGTAGTGAAACGACCACTATGTTATGCAGACCATTTTTGTACTTCATGTCAATCCCACCTGAGGCTTGGTGTAGATAAATGATCATTGTATTGCCCAGATCATGTACGTTTGTACTACATATATATCGTACCTAAGGTTGATGTAGATGTATCAGTATGTGGTAGCATTATTGCCACAATGTCTAGAAAGTTAAGCCTCGCTCATTGTTAAAGCAGAAGTTTGAGAACAGCCACTCTTTGGACGCTATGATATAAACCATTTCTGTTAGACAGCCAATCTAGTGTGATGTGCCTCGGGTTAAAGCCAAACAACTAATGGCTACAACGCATGGTAACACCATCGTGGGGCGTGTTTGTTGCTTCTTGTCGCTAACGTTAGTGTGGCTCGCTAGTGGTCGCCGTGCGGTCGTTATGCCCGCCTCCTCCTGCTCCAGTGCCAGCCATGCATGGTGCATGGAATCTTACGAGAAGCTGTAGAGGCAGAATAGTGTGCATGCAGTACAGCGTGTGCAGTGCACATGTGTACACGAGAGTGAGCTACCTATGTCTTCTGCCTGCCTACCTGAGGAACTGTCTGCTATCTGCTATCTGTGTCTGGACATTTGGGTTTCCATGCTTTGACTCTCTATATGTAAATACAGTGAATATTGTGATATTTGTTGCTGGACCAATGAAAACAGTGGCATTTTGTTATACTTCTGTAGTTTGCATACTACTTTTGTGAGGAAGTGTGTTAGCAATGTGTTCAACAGATTTACAGCGTTTATATAAAATATTAGTTTTGAAAATTATTATTTGCTTGTAAAATAATCTGTGAAATTGAGTGTTATTAATATTCACCAAAATAATGAGTTGGTTTGTTGCATTAGCAACAACGTTGTGTGCTAGATTAGATAATTGAATACTAAGTGTGTGTTGTGTGCCAATAAAAATAGTTACTGACTGCTGTGTGAGCGTGTTCTGCACAGTTTATGTTGTTTTGAAACCCTAATTTCAATTAGGAAGTATTACGTATCATAGACTATTGTTATTCTGTAAATATGTTTTGTAAATATGTATATAGACTGCGTGCAGTGTTGGCTCACAGTGTACACGTGTGAAGATATCCTGATTTACAACTGTTATTTATTGCTGTTATTTGTTTTCACAAATATATTTATTGTTATTTTTCTAACTGCATTCATTATTTATTGCTGACGTAAATACTAGCTGTAGATGACATGTATGCCTATACTCATAACATGAAAACAAAACTATTTAATGAGATGCGTAGTGCAAGGAACAAATATTGCTTATAAACTCTTGGAGTAAATTTCAGCTTGCTATGAGTACGTGTTCTTTGAGAGCTCCAAGCATAACAGGAGGAATGATCGGACTGACCTCGGGGAAGGGGGGGGGACAGCACAAAGCTATCTTAAGGGTAATTAAGCCAAGGGGAGAAGGAGATTGCCTGGGTACCATATTACCAACGACCACTGACTTGTTAGTAGTTTCCTTGAGGATACAGTGTGCAAGTGCCTTAATTGTGTTTAAAATGCATGTTAACATGTACTGCTGTTGATAAACATAAGCAAATATAAATAAAATGTCAAGAATTGTAGCTACAAACAAACGTCATTAGTACGTAACCTTACTTCTTTTGTCGTAACAAGTTTATTGTAATACAGAAGAACTCGCATAAGATGTTCCCAAGAGATATATTTTCCTTGCTGAATCGTTTGGTTCGTTAGGTCATGTCAATTTCTTCGTAAGAGCTGTAATCCATTTAAAAACAGTGGTCATGTGTGATCATAGCCACGTTCTGTTACGGAAATGTAACGTTTTCCAGTGTGACTTTCACGTATATCAGTGCTTTAGCAATAATTGCTGCTGCATATAGCCATGTAACATATAAAAGTTGTCAAATGAACTGCCTTAGTTTTTTAAACATTTGACAGTGCACCAGTGTTCCAGTGAACTGGAAATTACGTATTGAGACTTATTTTTTTAATATTCTTCTACGTTAGCTAAACCAAGGAAATTACACACTAGAGAGTTATTACCTGGACCATTGGACAGTATAGTTCTTGATCAAATAGGGGAGGGGAGGGGGTAAAAAAACAAATTCCATATATTTTGGGCAAATATTTTAAATTCTTTTTATATAAAAGCCCATTGAATTTTACAATAATGTAGATGTGGGTTCATTTCCATACGAAATCACCCGACGGTGGTTGCAATTATGAAATGTTTCACATATTATATTCCTACACTTATTAGTACTCCAAAACCAATTTTTATAAAAATTATTTTGTTATATTATTTTTTGAACAGCTGTTTTTGCAACGTAGTGCACATCAGTTTATGCCAATATTGACATTTATTAACCAGTTTGATACGAGGGCAACAATCCACCCACCCTCGTTAACTGTTGCGGGTAGTACACAGAACATTCTAGCCCTACGATGTGTACTCCCATGAAAGCATGCTACCATAATTAACTCACACAACAATCGTATACAAACTACTCAATATAATTTCACACCTACATTCAATATTCTCAGTACACATTACACCTTTAAAACGTGCTATCACTAACAATTTCTAATCCTACCCCCTACTATAAATGTATATAGTCACTTACGTCTTGTTGGGCCGCACAAACAAAAAATATGTTGCTGTAGTCTCGTACCTGTCTGCCATATAGATCACACTACCTTCCGATGTTTCAATACCTCTTCAAGCAGTAAGCGGCTCCTGGAGCTGCATCCAAACGGGCTCGTTCTCTTCTTTCCATGAAAAGGTACACACAAGGGTATCAATCTCTGTGCAATCCTCGATGGTACTGGGGCCTCAGTTTCTTCAGTGTATAAGGGCCCAGCCTTATACGAGCTTTACCACATGTCATGAAACTCGCACCATCGCTCTACCCAGCTGAAAGTACACATAAAACTCATGTTCGTAGACTCTGGCAAAGTCGTCCTCCCGTCCAACTTAAGCAGCCGTCTCCTGCCATCCCATTCTATCAGCTGACTCTGGGCGTCCAACTCTGGTTGCGCACACTGCTATTCAACTCTCGCAGCTGACTGCCGCGGTGTATCGCATCCAATGACATCTCAGTCGCCCTAGCGGCCAACACGCCAACTAGCAGGTCAGGGCTGCCACGTGACCAAGTCAAAATGTCTCAATAAACTGAAAACATACAGTGTCCAGCCGAAACGAGATGTGGGCACCGTCTCAAGTTACAGCATAGTACCTATTTTATCTTGAGCCTTGAATCAACTACCGTTGTATTACTAATGAAATAAGGTTTAACTTGAGTTATAAACATTTATTATTCTCCATTCCCTTGTTACTAAAATTCTTCTTTGAATGTTAGGGTAATTTTGGTGAAAATATTAATCTTTGAACAAAAAATTTTAAGGAAGGAGAGCAATATCAGAGCTGACAATTTTCCTTGGAATTCCCATCTACTCAATGAGAATTCTCACAACGTTATGAATTTTTCAGCCCCTCCCAAAATTTTTTATAAGCTGTTAAACATTGCATTTTGGTTTTCCTTATCAGAATTGGAGGTATTATATCTCTGATGGGGAAACTTGAGAAATTATGATATTTGCTACATACAATACCTTATAGAACAACATTCAGTTAAAATTACAAGTTTGATATTCTACTAATAAGGAAGTTACAGAACTTGAGACATCACTAAAAACCATACCTTTAACTTGTCACCTCAACTGCAGCAAGTGGCTGTGATTAGATAGTTAATGTTTCTCTAACTACAGTACATAGTTGTGAAGTAGTGTGAGACAATGTTTCTGAAATGTTTTAAGAGCATCCTGTAGCTGATGTGAGCTCCGAAGTTGTTAGTTTTCTTAAAATCTTGTATTTATCTCCGTTGCTGAAATAATAGACTAAGTGAGCAAGAAGCAACGCTTACTCTGTTTCAGAATTCAAAAATTGTTTCCAATGCCTTTAAAAACAATTTAGTTACATCTTTTCTAGACAATGCACAATCTCTAGATGAACAAGAAATTATTCCTGCTAGTAACTTAGTTGAAGATTATAACCTCATAATTGATAACTCAAAAGACAAATGTAGGATCTCTAACAAGGAAAATAAAGTCAAAATAATGAGTTTATTGCCCAGTTGTTGCTCAGAGGAAAAGATATGTCAAGAATTCACTGTTTCTGAGCACTTGGTTAGAGTGACTAGAGAACTCATTAAAGAGCAAGGAATTCTCCCAGGCATAGGAAGAAAAAAAGAGGTCACACAATTAGTGAGGAAGTAGTCCAGGTTGAAATGTTATATCTTTTAGCGATAGTGCAGCAAGTCAGTATAAGAACAAAAAGAATTTTTGCAATGTTTGTCATCATTTCAAGGATTTTCATCTTCAAGCAGAATGGAACTTTTGCTTCTGCATACAGCAAAATGCATGTGATGGCATTGGTGAGACAACGAAGTGTGAAGCAAGCAAAGCAAGCCTTCAGAGAGTTTCAGGAATCACATTTTGTCACCAAAGGAGTTGCATAAGCTCTGTTCAGAAAAGATCCCTGGCGTTTCATAAATTTTTGTTTCTGGAATGTGACTGAACAAGAGATAAAGGAAAGATATGGAATGTGCCCACATACAAGAGAAGAGAAAAACAAGCTCAGATGCTACAAAACTTAAAATTCATTTTATTTTGAAGATCATGTACTGATTGAGGCGAACTTACATAGCATTCTAACATTTGAAAGTAATGACTTCATTGCATGTGTTTATAATGCACAATATTGAAAACACTGATGTGTTAGTAAAGTTCTTCCATCCTGCAGGGCCACAAACATCTTTCAGATTTTCTCTCTCTCCCTCTCTCCCTCTCTCTCTCCCCCTCTCTCTCCCCCTCTCTCTCTCCCTCTCTCTCTCCCTTTCTCTCCCTCTCCCTCTCTCTCCCTCTCCCTCTCTCTCTCCCCCTCTCTCCCTCTCTCTCCCTCTCTCTCTCCCTCTCTCTCCCCCTCTTTCTCTCACTCCCTCCCTCTTTCTCCCTCTTTCTCTCACTCCCTCCCTCTTTCTCCCCCCTCTCTCCCTCCCTCTTAATCCCTCCCTCTCAATCCCTCCATTTTTTCCCCCAAGAAGCTCTATGGCTTTAAACCCTCATAGCAGAAATAGCCCCTATTGTAGTTGAACACCTAAAAGCTTTATGTGAAAATCAAGCACCTATTGAACTGTCCAAATAATTTTATTGTAAGCAAGAGGTGAAAACATTGACATAAGGTGTCATTTTGTTAGACTGCACGTTAACTATGTACCCAGTGATGAAAATGTTTCTTATTTTCTAACAAAACTTTTGTGCAAATTTAAACACAGAAATTGCTGTAATGGCATAAACCTAATCCAAATGTAGATCTGAATGAAAAATTGAACTGTGAGATCTGTTTAAAGTATGTTTATTAAGATTTAAGGAAGAGTGTTAATTATTAAATCTTATGAGTTAGGTATCTTGTGTACAGTATGTAAAAATATGAATCATCCTTCAATATTTATTTTATAGTTGCAGCCCAGATGACATTGCTTGTTTTTTTGTTCATAGTTTTTCTAATGTTCTGATTGTTTTGTTATTACATATTTCCAACAGAACCAACAGCTACCATACCCGTGCAAAAGTTGCCCTTGTGGAAACTCTGGCTATTGCCTCACCCTCTCTCTCTTTTTTTTTTTTGCTTTAATTTTTTCCAATTTTATAAGGTACTGCATGAATTCAACAAGCGCCTGAGCAGCCCCCTTACACCAAGCGGCCCTGGGCATTTGCCCTGTTTACGTCTGATGTAAATCCAGCCCTGCCAGTGCATGATGTAAGTGTAGTGTATGTTTGGTTGGATGTTATTGCTAAGAACACTGCTCAACACGAAAGCATAACAATAAACATTCATAGCACAAGGTGGAAGAATGTCTGGAGACTAACAATGGGCACATCTTGTCCATCCACAGCATGGTCTACAGCAGATTATATGACAGGGCGGCTGGCAACTTGTACATGGTGTAGAACAAGTCACACCAACATTTTCATGTAGAATATTGGCACTTTATTTTTAAATTTATACTACAAAAACTAAAGCAAGTACAAATATTAAAATCAATAATATGACAGAAAGTTACACTCAAGAATCGTTAGTGACACTTGCGCTTAGAAAGCGACATGATGTGCTCAAGAGACAGAGAGAAATAGAGAGTGTGTAAGCAGGGAAAAAAAAAGAGAGAGATATAGAAGTCTTAGGCGGCATCAATGCAAAGAAATATAATATTAACATTATCACAGTAGAAAGTAGGCCACTATCCGTCATTGTCTGAAATGTATTTTGTTTTCATTAGTAAGTGCGCTGCCATTGCTAGTTTTTTACACATTTAGTATTCTTTGTCATGATTGACAGGGAGTCCCGATCAAAATGTATGTTTGACTAGCAGTGTGCCCACTGCTTTGCTCACGTGTATTACTCAGAGCAGATAATATTAACTTTAACTGAAAAACCTCTTTGTACATCAGAAAAGTAGTTTATTCATCAAGTGTTAGATAGACAAATATGCTAGTCGAGTTAACTCTGTAGCAGGATAAGTACTAATAGCTGTCGACACGAAAAGCAGTCTTAAGTTGGTCCCTGCCACTAACAGCAACTTCGCTTGGGCCTTATTTATAGTCACAGCAAAGTTAACGTTGTGGGTAATTACAAACTCTTCAATGTAAGAGGGTAATATAATGAAATACGTAGTTTACGTGGTATTAAGACTGATTCCCTCTGAGCACGACCATTGATGATGCTGCCCTCAGTAACATATTGGTTTTTCAAAACCTTCACTTGAAGTTTAGTGGCATTACGAAGTTTTGGTGAGATAATGTTTCGCTGAAGTATAAATGTATTTGGTGCCCCAACCTTGAGGTTAGTGAGATGGTATATATCATCCGCTGCTGTCGAGGAACTTAGGTAGACTGTGGACTGCATAATCTATTTCCACCACTTTTGAACTTCATCTAAATTACTCATTTCATCTTCCTTCCATCAAAGCAAAATCAATTGTTCATTAAAAATCACATATCATCCCTGTACAATACTGAAAGTTCGAATTTTGAAAAATCTTAAAACCTCTTTGCGGCCATTCACCTAATCATCATCCTTCCTAAAGCAAAAATAAACTGAATACCTCGATGGGTTCGATATATTGAAGATTTATCTTAAACATATTCCAGGTCTTTTCATCTCCTAAGAGACTGAAATTGAAAACTATTTAATCACATTTTTAAACTATTCTACTGATGTCTCCTGAATGAAAAAATCACAATAGACTGTTGGGTTTAAGATATATTGAAGATTAATTGAAATTACATTTCATCACTTATCACCCCTTTTCACCTCCTTAGGTGGGGAATTTTGAAAATTCATGAACGTACTTTTCAGTAGTTGAGTAAGAATCAATCTTAAAACAAAAATCGCATCGCTATATATATAAAAGATTAATGTGGTTGCTATATATCAACTGTGGATCAAAAACACATTTTGCACTTTTTTTTTTTTTTTTTTTTACCTCTTTGGGACCGAATTCGGAAAATACAATTAAATTATATTTTGTCTATTTATATTAGCATCAATCTAAAGCAAAGTGCATTTCAGTATCTCAATTGGTTCGATAGATATAGAGGAATAACCGAAATCATGTTTTAAGTATTTTCACCCCCTTGATTATGAAATTTCGAAATGTCTTAGTCTTGTCATAGTCATTTGTATATGTAACCAATTGAAGTAAAAATGATGATGATAGCCAATTGTGTTCCAGTGATATTGACAATTCATAAGAAAAACATATTTTCTCTCTTTTTACTGCTTAGGATCAAATTTAAAAAAATCCTAAAACTACTTTTTGACTATTTACGTAAACAACATTTTGAAGTGAAAACCACCTCCTCTCTATCACAAAGGATTCAATAGATATCAATAATGAATCGAAAAGATATTTGAGGTTTTTTTCACCTCCTTAAAAGTTGAATTTTGAAAAATCCTGAAATTGGCCCATATGCATTTTTGTGTGTGTCCCATTAAAGTAAAAATCACGATGATAGGCCTTTGAGTTCGAGCTCTATCAACATTTCTTCACAAATACATTTCACTGTATTTCACTCCCTTGGAGGTTGAATTTCAAAAAATCCATTCTTATAGCTCGCCTACCACCAGAGAGGAAACCACACACAATATTTCACGAATATAGGTCCAGTGGTTTGGGCTGCAGTTTGATATGTCAGTCAGTCACTCAGTCTACCAGTCATTCAGTCAGTCAGTGTTTCTCTTTTACATATAGAGATAAATTCTCTTACTAAATTATTAATTCTTGGACATGACATTCACTCTTACTTCATAATTCATATAAATTTATTCTGTCCTCTCTTGGATTTCTCATAAAACTGGCTAGCATCTGTGCAACCTGCTCTTCCAAGCTAGATGTGAACTGTAGCTCCGTTCTTTCTGACATTCTCGTCACACTCTTGTTCGAAGAACTTATCAGTCTTAACCTGCTAACTACTGTATCTGGCTGATACCTCCTACCGCTTTTCTTTTAGTTATTTATTTCCTATGTAAATAATTCATGATTTACACAATACAATTTCGCATCATTGTTTCTTAAATTTAGGCCGTTATACATTTTTTATCAACTAGTATTATTTTTAATACTCTAGCGTGATTGAAGGGAGATACTAAAGTATCTCCTCTGCCCTACATGGCCAATCACTCGTGCATCGTCATTCCAAGGACGTGATGTGGGATGGCTTTTCCTCACTCCAAGTTTTATTTTTCAAACACTCAGCTGCACACAGAATTTTTCAAGGCCTATCCCTGTTGAGATAGCTGTGGTCTGTTGTCTCTCTTGACTTGTCTGAAGAACCAAGTGACACTGTCCACTCCCCCGTACAATAAGTAACCTTAAAGGGTGTCGCTTGCTACACTTCAAATATGTTGCAGTGTGTTCATAAATACTTATTTTTTACAAAAGTATTTCTTATGTGCCCATTGTGCCAATGTTCAAACATATGCTTCGGATAAGGACGGACTGTCATAGTTAAGACTCAGCGTTAAGGTAAAAACACCGTTTCCAAGCCCTGCAACATACTGTTGCTAAAAATAGCCTTTCCAGACTACCATGCATACGTACGAGATGTGTGCAAGCATACAATAGGATAGGAACTTTGATACAGGCTCTCCACCAATAAAACTATATATAGTCACTACTTAAAGTCCCACAGTAGACATTTATCAGCAGAAATGTTGCACTATATTTCAGTGCTTAACTCATTGTGGCGACACAACGTTTGATGCTTGCTTCAAAGTTGACCTTGTAGGTTTGTCGCTTTTTAGCCTCTAACGCGCAGGTAGCCCTAAGAACTGTTTGTCGTGTCTGTGGTATGGACCTATTTTTAAAATGTGCATGTAAATAATTGTTGGTTAATTTTCAATATTTACAGTAAAATTTAACACATTTAAACTAACTTGCTACTTGAGAGGTTCCAAATTCACATATCAACTCTTGTTTGTCCATTCGAACCATGTCTGTAGAAAAGCTTGTAGCAGTACAGATCTCCCGGGCTGTTGCAAAATACGAACAAATCGCAAGCGAGTTGGTAGACAAGTTCCGCAGAGTTTAGTTTGGGTTGTTGGCATAGAAATAGTCCGTAGCAGCTGGAATCCCTCCGCTACTATGTAACACGACCATTTCCCGTTGCTCAGTCTCAAAACTATGAACTTTTCTCCAAAATAGGTGACTTAGAAAGGCTTAAAACGGAAAAACTTTGAAAAGAATGGTCTGAATTTAAGTTTTATTGAACGTCGCATTTCATGAAGGTATATTTTCTTACACCACACAACTGCTTGCTTCCAATAACCGCTCTTATGAGGAAAAGTCTCATTAACAAAACTGAAGCTGGTTACCAAATATAACTCAAGAAAGTCCGAGAAACCACATCAGTACAATCATTATATTAAATTGTTTAGGGGGTTACAAACCGCCCCGCACCCTACGGCCACGTACGCGAGAAAGAAAAATTTAGTAGAATAGTACACGCTCTATCACATTTATATAGTATTTCGGGCCGCAGCCTTGCGGACGTCCGTCTTCTTCGGAGTCGCTACTTTTTCTCTCACCCGAAGATGGAGGCAGGCTTGCAGGAAAAAGTATCGAGGTCACTGCGCACTTCGCCGCGATTGGCTGGCTCCGAGCACGTGACACCGGTACTTCCCCTGTCTGTGTGCTACACCCAACACGACTAACAAAAACCGGGCCACAAAACATTGCCATATATGGGCACAAAAACTGGCACAGAGCATAACAAGGACAAAGCTGTGCCTCCTCCACTTGGCTCTCTGGCCATAGCTATTACCATTATACCCTAACTTGAAATTAAATAATTACACAATGAAATGCCACAAACTTTTCTCCATAAGAGCAGTTACCTTCAGCTATTATTATTAAATTAAAATACAAAAAATGTAATTTGAAGCAAAATAAAATAATATACAAGTGGAACCCTGCAATGTTACATAACCCCCCCCCCCCCCCCAACTACTCGGGAAAAATCACCAATTTTTTACTGAGTAGTTCCTAAAAACAAACAAAACAAACAATACCTGTACCCACAAAACATACAAACACTACAATACAGTTATTATGCACAAATACAACAATATCACACACTGTTAATACCTAAATATAAAATGTTCAGTATTCACTTTAGTATCAAACATTTTCAACATTTGAAGACATAACCCTCCTCAGAAATTATTCATAATATTGCCACAACAAAATTAACATAGGATCAATTATGTAAAAAAAATGGGTTTTTGAGTTTGATTACACAAAAAATTCAAATATTCCTCTCCATAATGCCAAATACAATCTCCTCGTGATGACCTTATCTTTCAATTGAAACATATTTGTATTGGTGCCTGTAATTAAATTATTCTATATCTTTCTATATTGACGTGTGATTGGACTGGTAGGTACTTATCTAGCACTAATGACAATAAAGCAACAATTCATTACATTTGAATGTTAGGAACATCTGATCACTCAAATAACATCAATAAACCAATACACTGTAGGTGGATAGGCACCTGACCTCTTCTACTTTAGTGAATAATTACATGTTTCAAGGTTACTACATATTGTGGTGTGCTGATAATAGTTAGCCTATTGTTAGTTCTAGTTAATTTTGCTTAATTTAGGATGATAAAATATGTGAATTTAACTGTTTTGTTTTGAAACTGCATATGAATCTGCTCATTTAGTGCATTGCAGCATTTACTCTCCTTTCAGTACTAGGTGGTCAGAAGTTGCCTCTGTAAGAGTTTGTTGTGAAGTCTAGATTGTTGATTATTCTTTTATTATAAAAACACTGTTATTTTAAATGTCACACCAAATTCAAAGGAGCCATATCGAGTTTGGTATCAAACAAATCAGTATTTAATTTCCTGCAGATTATCTAAATAATTAATTTTTATGTTTTGCAGCTGTTAGAGTATATTAGTGTTTATTTAAATTGCTGTGTCTGAGAGGAAGTGATGATCATTAGCCCAGCCGACAGGCTGGCGCCGGCAAAGGGAGGCTGGGCTGAAGCAAACCTCTCCAAATATGGTCACATCTGTGCTGATTGGCCAGACGACGACTCTGGAATTTTTAGACTCTTGTGACGTCAACCAAATAGTCTCTTGTTTCTTCATCCGCAAGGAATTCAGTTAATTAGTAATGTCATAAGGTTAAATACAGCATAATCACTGTTTTGGAAACCGATTTAATGAACTGACTGTATCTTAAATCAGTGTCTTATCTGCATATAATGTAAAGCAATGTAAAAATGACTAGCTGTGTGACGGTTGAGTAATTTGTAAGGGTGGCTTGGCATTCGGGGAGCGTTTTGCCCTGGCTGAGGGTTGTTGGTAGCGACGCGCCGGGGTAGCAAGGTGTGGTGCCAGAGGGCACGGAATTTTGGTTGTCCGGTGGTATAAAAGACGAGACTGGCAGCTAATTGGCAAGCTTGAAAGTGGTTGGTGTGCGGTCTAGAGAAGTGCGGTCACCGCAGCCTAGATTGAAATCGGCTAGTTTTGAATAAGTTACCGGTAATACCGCGGGTACTGAATACACTCGGTGATAGTAAGCTCTCACAGGACCTCAGCTAGGGCTAAAACCGAACTTGTGTCAGCACGCAGGTTGCAAGCTGAATGTACGAAGGTGCTGTATATCTAAAGATCTGTTGTGATAAACAAACGGCAATAAACCGTCCCGTGGAACTAAAACAAAGTGACTTGTGCTTTCACAACCTTTCTTAATTAACCTAGCGAGTACAAGTAGCTAATGACACTCTACTGGGCTATCTGGCAGCAAAAAAACAATAATCGTAAAATAAGTAAGAGTGCATAAAGACGCATTACAACACCAATGAACACAACACTGTACTTTTCGAAACTGAAACATAACCAGACTCTCCATTATCTCACAAAATGATCAAGATATTAGTACATCAATTCTTAATATTACTCCCAAAACAACTTCACCTCTTCCAAGAACAACAATTTAACTAAAACAGCATATGTCAGGTCTCCTCCAAACTAAAACAATTACATTAAAAAAAAAACCCCCGCAGGTGCTTAAAACATTACAAACATTATTTGCTTCTCAGAGCACGATGACAAAATTAGAATTGACCCTCCTCTGCTGAAAATCGTCACAATTCACTCTTACTTTAAGACATTTCAAAAAAATAAATAAATAAATAAATAAAACATCATCATCTCTCTTAACACAAAGAATTCAGTGATCAGCTTCTCCAATTTTATTCATACAATAGACTCCCGATTATCCGTGTGTGGATTATCCGATTTGCGGATTAACCGTGCAAAATATTTCACTTTAAATAGCTGAAAGAAGTTGGAAAAATATTTTTGAAAAAAAAAAAAAAATAATTGGTTATTTATAAATACACACTCTGATTACTCGCATAATGTTAACCCACATGTTATGCCCACAACCTTATTTTGAAAGGTTTGAAGAAGATTTGTGTCTTTTCCAGCAGGCAAGACAGTTACGTATGCGCATGAATGGATTAACAAGATTGTCCAGTGTGTCACGTATGAGTGGGTTAACAAGATATTTATCTTAGAAAACTAAGATATCCGTGATTTGTTATTATTTGTGTTGTTAGATTATAAGCGCATACCCCATAATAGTTTACGCGAATAATCGAGAGCGTGCTGTATTAAATTGCTGCCTTTCATCCTAGGAATTAATATGACCTATTTCTTTGTACTGAGATCAAAGAAAGGGTAAAAGTGGATTATCCGTGAATTTGGCTTATCCAGAGGCATCGGCCCCCTCAATTAGTGCGGATAATCGGGAGTTGACTGTATTATGTATCCAGTAACTAAAAAAAACAATTTTTCTTAGGTGTGGCCCTGCCTGGCGATCATCTCGCATGAGTACAAACACAGCACCAAAGCAAATTATTAAAAAAAACCACAATATTATGAAAATACATTACTTTAAAACTTATGTGTAAGGGTTGTTTAGAAAAGATACCATTAAGGCAGTACAAACATCATATCATGAGTGCATCAATAATTCCCTAAAGCCAGCCACAATCAGCTGTTAACCTTGAACTTCAAAATGCTTAGTTTTAACAAAGTCTTTAAAACTTAAATACCTTTAATCTTTACCTCAATGAACCCTTAGCTGTAAAACATACCTGGAAAACAATTTCAATTTACCACCAACATGTTCAGCTCTAAATACACTTTTCCCACAAAAAATTTGGTAATCTCAAAATACAATTTTTTTATTATTTTTGTTTCATAATTCCTGACATTCCTTACTTGTTCACATAAATTGAACTTTAGTACAATGATATTTCTCAAACCAATATTCCTTATCATTTGTTTAAAACCATGAGTCAAATAATTCCATTATTTACATCAATTCACATAAAAAAACTCATATAAAAACCAATCCAAAATCACTTCATTATTGAACTGCTTGTGATACATGATTTATATTTTTCTTCTTTAAAGTACACTTTACCTTATAGCATTTATACAGTTTTTTCTCCACAATTTCAGTAAGGTAATATGCCAGTTTGTACCATTTACCTTATAGACATTCATACCCACACATTGTTCTATAGGGTAAGGTCCCTCAAAGAGCTTGAAGAATTTCTTAATGTTTTTTGTCTAAAGCTGAGGACAAATAATGTTTGGCAACTAATACCTCATCACCTTCCTGTAACACCACATTATTGCATTTACTGTTCCATTTTCTCCTTCGTTGTTTTGCCTTAAACTCTAGTCTTTTTAACACTTTGTCCCTTGTTTTGTTTACACTGACACTATTTGTGGGGTATTGCACTAATTTACACAGTTCTGTTTCTGGTTTCCCTACACCCATAACCTCAATAGGGGTAGCCCCAATACTCTCATGCCAGCAGCAATTGAGTAAGTTCTCCACCTCCTTTACCACTGTGGCCCACCTGCTGTGTTTATTGTGACAGTACAACCTAAACATTCTGCCCAGCTCCCTCATCACTCT